>JAQGAM010000413.1:0-13183 GCA_034697665.1 Nanhermannia comitalis
ATATTATATTATTATTATTATATTTATATTACTATTAATTATTAATTATTAATTATTCAGATTATTATTAAGATTATTATGATATAATAAAATTGTTAAATTAAACTCAAGTTTTATTGCATCAAAGAATTATCAATAAAAATGTCAAATTAAAAAGAATAACTTAATGCATTATTTAACGCATTACTTATAACCTGATTCTAACGCAATCAGAGCATCGCTTTCTTTACTCAAGCATTAAAATGAAATAATTATTTAAACTTTTGTCACAAACTTTAGAGAAATTGTATTTTATTTATATTGATATCAGAATCACACAGTTTTTTTCATAATATTAAATTTTATGTTCAAATGTTTAACTTTATTTTCATTCAAAGTTTTAAAAATTAATAATTACCTCATTTGTTGAACTATTAGATAACAGAATATACTGTATGAATAACTATTGAAGAACATAACCCAAGCTTGAGCTAAAGCTCAGGTTTCTTACAATTTAAATACAAAATAAAAATAATAACATTGAAAATACACTTAAAAAATAAAACGCGAGATAATTTAGTTTAAATTTGAAAGATTTTCATTCTTAAGCAGTTAAAAAATCGATTATACAAAAGATCAAATCATTCACTATCTGTTGATTTCAATATTTAAAATCTTTTGTGTTTGAAATGCTCTAATAGTTATTTTGATATCCAATGATTAATATACACTTTGTATCAATCTTTTAATTCTTTTTAAACAAAAATTCAAAAAGAAATTTATTTATAAAAAAAAGCATTTTTAAGATAAGCTTAAAGCTCACCCCAAAAAATTTAAGCTAAATGTGATGCCAACTGAGCTTATGGTCGAATAACCTTTTAATTAATTTTCCTTTTATTACAAAAAACAATGTTTTACTTTTATGTTTATTGCGGTCATTGCTCTCAAATTATTCTGTTTTATCACTACCGAAAAGTTTTTTCATTTCTTCAAAGCCCCGTTACTATTAATGTTAGTTTTATGGTTATTTTGAAAACTGTATATTTTATGAGAAAAAATGTTGAGTCGTATTATGAATAATGTTAGAAAAAAATTAAGTAATCCTCTCAAAGGTGAGACCCGTAAAAATTCGTGGTTAAACATGATTAGAGTTCATAATGAGAGGAAAGTTTCGCTTTTATCTGAATACGAAAGAGTCAATTATAAAGAAGTGACAGATGTTTGCGAACTAAATCACAGTGTTTTAAGAGTGAATCACATTTGCCATTCATCTACTATTGAAGATATTGCTAATACTTTTCCAAATGCTATAATGATTATTGTGGAGAAGTGTCGCCCAAATAAATGTAAATCAGCTTTTATTGGGTTTCAAAGTGAAAGTGAATGCGTTAAAACATTTATTGACGCGAATGAGCTCCAAATTAATGGTTTTAAAGTAGTGGTCACTTTCGCTGAAATTACTTTTGAAAAGAAGACAATTACAAAAACTGAGGCAAACAAACAAAACGATGTTTAAAAATAAAAAGTGGTTTTAAAAACGCATTAAATGAATGATGAAAACTATTAATTTGCAAACTCTGATAAAAAATCAAAATAATATTGGGTTTGACTTATAGTTTATTGAATTAAATATCTTCTATCAGAACAAAATAATTTATTAAAATCTATTTTTTGTGACTTATTTTAATAAAAATTATTTAAAATTAAATAAAGATTCAGAAATTTATTTTTTATCTTTACGAAGCAATTCATCGAAAACATCCCAAATATAATTGATATTAACTCTATTTCCCAACACAATGATCACGTTTTGGACTAATAGAGAACGAGGTTTTCTAAATCCAGTTTTTGCATACTTTCGAGCAATTTTTGGATATAATTCAATGGTCGCTAAACATATCTTTTTTATAGTTTCTCTGTCTTTAATTAATTTCCAATTAAAATCATTGACTAATTGAATAGGAGTTCGCTTTTCATTCTGAAAATATAGTCCTAATAAATCACTGGCAGTTCCCAAAGAAATCTCTTCATTAACATACATATCAATTATTTCTGAAATTAAATTCGGACTCAAAGGACATGATTCAAAGTCCAATTTTAAATTATTTAAAGCAGACCTAAGATCAGAATTAATAAACGAAAAAATGATATCATATTTTTTTGATTTGCTGTTATTGGCGATATCAGTAAAAATTAGAGCCATTCCGTTCTCACTCATGAGCACAAACACTTGCTCTAAACTTAAACCGTAATTGTTTATCAAACTTTGGCGCAAATCATTTGGCAATTGTTTGATCTCTTTTCTAAAGTCATTTATATTAATCAAATCGGACTCAGGCTTAATATCTTTCTCATCACATAATAGCAAAGGAGGTAAATTAGGTTCAGGCATAAAGCGATAGTCTTGAACCACTTCCTTATCCCTCATAGGAATAGTTTGTTTCTGTTTCATGTCATACATTCGCGTCTCGTTCACCACTTGACCGCCGCTTTCAATGAGTGATATTTGACGCCATATTTCGTATTGAATGGCGTTATACATGAATCGAAAGGAATTTAAATTTTTGACTTCAGTCCTGATACCAAAGGGCTGATCAGGTCTATGAACAGATATATTGGCGTCCACTCTGAGCACTCCCTCTTCCATTTTACAGCTGCACGTCTTCACCTCCTTTAGAATCAAAACCAATTCCTTGACCAGACAAACGGCTTCGTCAGCACTTCTCAAGTCTGGTTCGAACACAAACTCCATTAATCCAATTCCTGCCCGATTCAGGTCTATAAGACTCCTGTGATTGATGTCGTCCTGTAATGACTTTCCTGAGTCCTGTTCTAATTGTATTTGCTTTAAAAGTGAGCGCTTTATGTATGCCTTGCTTTGTGAATAAGTGTTGTGAACAATGAATTCAATGAAACCATTGCTTGCGATCGGATCTCTTTGTTGTGTGATTTGAAAGCCTTGAGGAATATCTGCGTAGAAGTAATGCTTTCTATCAAATAGAGATCGTTTCGCTATTTGACAGTTGAGGGCCAGACCTGTTGTGATCGCAGACTCAACACATCGCCGGTTAAGCACAGGTAGTGTTCCGGGAAGTGCTGTGTCGAAGAATGAGACCTCACTATTAGGCGCTGATGCGTATGAAGTGCCGGCGCTTGAGAACAGCTTTGATTTGCTTGAGATCTGTGCGTGAACTTCAAGTCCTATAACACTCTCGTATTGACTCATCTTTTGGTTTAATAAATGATTTTCTTCTTTCAAACGTTCGGTCTCTGAACACATTTCACTCAAAAGACGACAATTCACTGATTTTAACACTTTTTCCACTTTTAATCTCTGAAATAATAGCATTGTTTTCATTAAAATTATTAAAACATTAATTCATTTAAAATAAAACACTTTAACCAAACTTTAACTTCTATTTAATGTTTTGTTTATATAATTAATATTTAAATAATTAAAATACAAAACATTTGTTTACAAATAAAGTAAACTCAGTGTTGACTCACATCATATCAAAGTCATAGCGATTTAGTGTTCATTTGACTCAACTCTCAAACAGCTCTCATATACTTACAAATACTTAAAACGCAATACAATTCTTAAATTTGACGCAAACGTCGCTCTAATCGTTAGTTTCAATGCTTTATATAATACATAATAACATGTGTTTTAAAATCAATGTCTTATTGAAAAACAGCTGATTCTCTATTTTTCTATTCTTTCAATTGAATTATGAAATAAATTAATAATTAAATAATTTTTATAACAAATCAGTTAAAGAAGTGATTAATTAATTAATTGATTAATAACTAAAATGACAACAAAGAGAACGATTACAGACTTTTTCTCAAAAGACTTGAATTATTTGACAAAAAGTAATAACAAAGCGATTAATAATAATAACAACAAAAGCAAAATATGTGCGAAACGAACAAAACTAGACATTGAAGAAGTGGTTTTTGAAAAGGAAGTGACAAAATGTGCGAATAATATGCATAAAGAAGTGGTGCAACTCATTGATAGTCAAGAATGTGATGAATTGAACACAAATTGTAGCGAAACTGCAAAACCATTTGAAACACCAAAAGAAGCTCTCAAACAAGTCTATGGTTTTGATTCATTTCGTTCTTCACTTCAAGAAAATGCCATAAAATGCGTAATAAATGGTAAGAACGATGTGTTTATATCGATGCCGACCGGCGCCGGAAAATCGCTTTGTTATCAATTGCCAGCAATTTATGAGTCGATGAGAGTGACAATAGTTGTTTCGCCACTCATTGCACTCATAAGTAATCAAATTTCAGCGCTTAAGAAGTTATGCATTAATGCGGAGACAATTAACTCTCATTTGCCTTCTAATGAACAAAAACGTATTAGAAATGAGTTGATGTCCAACAAAGTGAACATCAAATTGCTTTACATAACCCCTGAAATGGCTGCCACTCAAGGATTTGGTTTAATTGTTGAACATCTCTATAAAACCAATCAATTGAGTCGAATAGCTATAGATGAGGCCCACTGTGTCTCTCAATGGGGACATGATTTCAGACCCGATTATCTCAAACTCGGAAGACTTAAACAGCGTTACGCTTCTGTTCCGTGGATTGCATTGACTGCCACCGCATCAGCAAAAGTGGTCGAAGACATTATATCGCTGTTAAAACTTCGAGAACCAGTTTCTAAGTTCAGTTGTCCTAACTTTAGGTCCAATTTGTTTTATGACGTGGTTTTCAAAGATGTCGTCAAAGAGCCACTCAATGAGCTCAAAGAGTTTGTTTTGAGCGAAATCGGACCCCAAGACTTGCCTCCGCCTAAAAGTGATAAGTTTTTTAGCGCTAAGAATTTCATTCAAAAGCCAAATGTCAGTCAAACTGGTGTCGGAATTATATATTGCCGGACACGAGCTGTTTGTGAAGATATAGCGAATGCTTTGAGTAAATTTGGAATTAAGGCCAATGCATATCACGCGGGGATGACTGCTCATCAACGAAGGGAGTGTCAGGAAAAGTGGATGTCAGGCATAATCAAATGCATCGCCGCTACGGTTAGCTTTGGAATGGGTGTCGATAAGGCCAATGTCAGGTTTGTAGTGCATTGGAATCTTCCGCAGTCTCTAACCGGCTATTATCAAGAGTCTGGAAGAGCAGGTCGTGATGGAGAGAACGCTAAGTGTCGGATATATTACTCAATCGAAGACAGGAATGCAATCTCTTATCTTATTAAACAGGAGAGTGAGAAGAAAATCACTCAAAACATCACCTCTGATAACAAACAAAACATTGAACCGCACGAAGCGCTCAAAAGATTCGAAAAAATGATCAAATATTGTGAAAGTGGTGTCAAATGCAGGCATTCATTACTCCTTTCAGAATTTGTTGGCGACGACAACATTATTAAGACGGGATGCAAATCAAGTTGTGATGTTTGTACTGAACCTAAAAGAGTTCAAAGAAGAGTTCAAGAGTTCGAAAGCTTTCATTTGGCCAAAAGTCTGAAAACAACTCAAAGAATTGATGACTTAGACGACTGGGGTCTCCCTAAATATGATGTTCCGCAACACTTTGCAAAAGAAAAAGACTTTGAAGAAAAAGATGTTTCAATCAATGATATCATTAAACAAGAATTTAAGAAAAGAAATAAAACTGTGAGACGGGCACAAATGTCAAACCATTTCCCAAATCTAGGCTTTAGGAATGCGACTGATGTTCTCGAACCTGCAAATCAAAGAATTAAAGACATTGACTTGGGTTTGAGGAATCAGTTCGTTAACAAATTGAGAGAAGAAATCGATCGACACTATAATCACGTCAGGGTTTTGGACAAATCTATTGAACTCAATAGTACTGAAATCACTCAAATGGCCGCTAAATTTGAATTAAATATTTATAAGACCAGAAATAATAAGATTATGTATAGGGCGGGCATTACTGACTATGTGAGGCAACTCAAAAAAGCTACTGAAACCACAACAATTCACCAGTCACTCAAAGATTTAAGCTCATCACAGAATTCAGTTATTGAGATCAGTCAAAAGAGTCAAAGCAATGTTTAAGACACTTAAAAGTCTTAGTTTTACCAAAAATTACTGTATTGTTATGCAGTATTTGATTGATTATAAATATTTAAAATTGTAAAATATTATTAACTTATCTCTGACTTATGAAACGAGTTAACATTTGCATTAAACTGTTCCGATTTTTATACTTAAACGCAATTACTTTTATAAGTTTGAATCACTTATTATTGAAATGAATGCCTCTCATTATCGATATTAAAATCAATTTCATGTGAACTATAATTTTGGAAACCTTTTGATAGAAATATCAATTCAAGTAAATGAGTACCGGTAAGAGTTGTCTCATTTCTAGAGTGAGTCTAATGTTTATGCAGTATTTAAATAAATATAAAAATTCTAACTTATGTTTGAAAATAAAATATTAAAAAGTAATCGAATGTTAATATTATTTATCATTTAATAATAACTCATATTAAGCCAAAAATACATTCAAAATCTTAATTTAGTGAAAAACCAGCGATTCTTTCCTGATTTGTAACGTTCTTCGAATCGATTTCTAACCTCTCGACGAGCTTTTCGTTTCTTTGCCTGATCTTTAGTGACATCTTTACTGGTAATGGCTTTGTCGAAATTCATTTCAACCAAATATCTGTTAAATAAAAGAAACTTTTTATACAAATGCAAAGCAATGCAAATCAACATCAAAAGAATGCAAACCTCGTTGGCATCAAATGGTTGTAATTGAAAACTTTGACGAAAGGTTTGATTTTATTCCTCTTCGCCTTTTTCTTTTTGCCCATTTTCTTAAGAATAGGTTTGGGGTATCTGTCAATGCCAGCCACCAAAGCGTGTCCATAACTCTTATCATTAGTGCCCTCGTCGTGGTTGCGAAGTATCACTGCTTTACGTCCCGCATACTTTCCGGCCAACACTAAGACCACTTTTCCGGGTTTCATAATTTTACCCATTTTTGCAAACTTTAAGTTAATTAAATCTCATATTAATGACAATTTAATCAAAATTCAAACAATTACAACAATACAAACCTGTTATTGTGTGCGGACTCAAAAGGAAAAGGAAGTGATTTTAGATTTGCTACAAGTCATAAAATACGTCCATTTTAGTAAACATTTTAATCAGCAATTCGTGAGAATTTTGTTTATAAATCACAACTTAATAACAGACGTAATATATGTTTGAAATTTTACATAAAATGATTGGTTGTTTGGACTGTTTTGGGCCGACCTTTAAGGACACGTGTATTTGTTGTGAGACGTGTTTTAATTGATCACTTCATTCACGTATTTCTATGGGATTTACATTTAATTGTTTTTAAACTTTTAATTTATAGATAAGATTATAATAATTATTAGTTTATTTTCTTATAATTCACTAAATTAATAGATTTATCACTAATTATGCTTTAATTTTGAGTTAATATTAAATTATTAAACACTGTATTGATATCGAAATATCATATGATATATAAATATTTGATATGATTTGAAGACAATATTTTGTTTATTTAAGAAATGTTTCAAAAAATCGATAAGACTTTTGATTGAGTGATATTTATATAATTTATTTATAAATTGTTATTATTATTGTAACTCATATTTTGTTTAATTTATATCCGATTTCACTGATTGGACATAACTTTACTTTATTTTACTTTACTTTATGCTTATGTTTGTCGAAAAGTTAATCAAAAACTTTCCGCAAAAGTTTTTAATTGTTTACTAAATATTTAATTTAAAAAAGTTTTTGATCATTACATGAATTAATATAATTTTATAAAATGTTATGTAAATTATTAAAATATGATTTACTTTTATTGACATTACTTTATTATAATGAATGTTTTGCTATTACTCGACCGCTAACTAAACAAGAAATTCATAATTATAAGTGAGTTTGCGATTAATTACTATTAAGTGTAATATAATTTGAAAAATTCTAATTAAATCTGAATTAAAAAACAATTTATTAAAACCTTTAACAGAGAGAAAATCGTTTCAATGTTTTATCATTCGTATGAAAATTATATAAAGTATGCGTCAAATTATGACGAATTGCAGCCCATTTCATGTCAAGGAATGGACACTTGGGGCAGATTTTCTCTGTCACTGATCGACGCATTGGACACACTGGCAGTGATCGGCAATTACAGTGAGTTTCGTCGCGTCGCACAACTTGTTTTAGAGACCGCTGACTTTAACACTAATATTAATGTTTCTGTTTTTGAGACCAATATTAGAGGTAAACAAATTAATGGTTTAAGTAATACTAACTTGAGTTTAAACTTAATTCAAATCGTTATAAAAGTGATCGGAGGCCTATTATCAGCGCATTTGCTTTCACATAAAGCTGGTATGAAGACAGAGCCGGGCTGGCCGTGTGCCGGACCTCTTCTGCGTCTGGCAGAAGACGCAGCGCGAAGAATACTTCCAGGTTTTGGTCTATTTTTTAGTTGTGATTTATATCTTAAAAACAAGAATTCATTATTTAATTATAAAATTTTGTTTAAATAATACATTTTCTGCGTATCACAGCGTTTGAGACCAATACAGGTATGCCTTACGGAACAGTCAATTTGCGACACGGAGTACCTGAAAACGAGACGCCTATAACTTGTACTGCAGGTGTCGGAACTTTTATATTAGAATTTTGTACTTTGAGTCGTCTGACCGGTGATCCTATATTTCAAAAGAAAGCACTGAAAGCTGTGAATGCTTTGCATAACACGCGCTCTAAAATAGGTTTAGTCGGAAATCATATTAATGTTCAGGACGGGAAATGGACCGCAACTGAAAGCGGGATCGGAGCCGGTGTTGACTCTTATTTTGAATACTTAGTCAAGGGAGCAATGCTTCTACAAATGCCTCAATTAATGGATATATTTTACGGTAAATTAAATATTTTGTTTACAATAGAATCTAACGATTGATGTGATATTGACTCTTATGTTGATTATAATAGAATACTATCAGGCAATTAATAAGTACCTCAAAAAAGATGATTGGTATGTATGGGTCAGTATGACAAGTGGCACACCAACTATGCCTATCTTCCAATCTCTAGAGGCCTTTTGGCCCGGATTACTGGTATATTAGTCTAAACTATTTATTATGAGTGACTCAAAGTTTAATAGCTATCGCTTTGCAGACATTGATTGGTGAAGTGGATCAGGCGAAGAAGTCTTTGTACAATTATCATCAGGTGTGGAAACAGTATGGATTTGTTCCTGAATTCTATGACATTCCCAATTCTAAATTGAATAACAAACGCGATGGATATCCGTTGAGACCAGAGTTTGTCGAAAGTGTTTTCTATTTGTACAGAACCACTCGTGACCCGCATTTACTCCAAATCGGTGCCGATGTTATCGACTCTATTGAAAGTTCTGCTCGAACTGAATGTGGTTTTGCAACTGTGAAGAGTGTTTACGACCACAGCATTGAAGACAGAATGGAATCTTTCTTTTTGGCCGAAACTTTGAAATATTTATATCTTCTTTTCGATGAAACGAATTTTGTTCATAACGACGGCTCAAAAGGAACTATTATTGACAGAAATGGAAGTGAATGTGTTGTTGATAGTGGTGGTTATGTCTTCAATACTGAGGCGCATCTCATTGATATCGCAGCTGTTTATTGCTGTTCACAGCAGAAGAATATTGAAGACAATATACTTTCTGATTTTCAGAGCAATTTAGATCTCTATTCAATTTTTGATTCGCAAACAAAAGTTAGTGATTCTTTGGATATGTTTAGGCAGAAATACCAAAAATTAATTCATTCTGAAACAGATATTTCTGATGACACAGAAAATAGTGATATAACTGTTGAAATTTTAGCAGAAAGTGATTCCTCTGAAATACCAACAGAACAAAGTCGTTCTTCAAAATTAATATATGAAACCGATTACTTCCTTGAACCTAAACCTGATGAACCATATGATGATTCTAATTTAGACCTAAATTTACTCAATAATGAAAGTCAAGAATTAAACTTAAATCAAATAACGGACAGGAATGGAAATAAAAATTCTGATTTAACTGTATTAATGCCTTCAAAAATAGAAAATATAATTAAATCAGACGCCACTTCTGATGAACCCTCGAATCCAAATGAATTATCAATTGGAGATTCATTGTCACCTACTTTGGAATCAAGTTTGAGTTCTGTGAACATTCCTAATGTTGAAAAAACTGAAGCACAAGATTTCAATGTTGTCAGTGATTCCCCTTTTAATGGTGAAGAAATTGTGTCGCATTTGACTATACCTTCGAGTGCATCACTGGACAAGACAGACATTCCTGAGACTATTGTGGTTGAGGGAAGTTCTATATTAGTTCCTGAAGTGATACAACCGACGCATTCCATAGAGGGATGGCATTCAAAATCAGTTGATGATGACTTCTCTGAAGAAGTTTTATCTATTTTAAGTGCCAATACATTAGTTAGTGATAAACTGTCTAAAGAAATAATGAAAGTATTATTAGACAATTCTGATGACAATAAAGACGAATTGTTCATTAATTCTTCGGCTGTAAATACTATTAATGATGCGTTTAATACTTCGAGTGTTAATTATGAACTTTTATTATGTCCTTCACAACCATTTCTATTAAGACTTTCATATTTTGGTCAAATGATTGTTTTAAATCATAAATAGTCACCAATAAAATAATAGATTTATTTTATTATTCTCTTGTTTATTCATTTCTCAAACGCTTCTTACGGTAACTGTGAGTCATCTAATTTAATATAAATTAGATATAATATAAATATTATATAATTCTTTGCTTATAAGACAGAATCCCTGATCCTATAGTGGTCAGAAGTTCTGACTCAGAACATGATTAAAGTTTAAAATTTTTCCAAAGTTACTTTTGGTTGCATTTATTACTATATTAATGATCCCCTTTAGAGATATTGTAAGTTAGTCTCAATTTTGTGTCATTACAGTGATAGTTATGTTTTATGAAATAAGTCCTTTTTATAGTTGAACTCATGCAAAGACAATTGAATTGTTTCTAAGAATGGCGTTCAGTAGATATAGAAATCAAAGTTCAATGAAAGTGAGGTCTCATATGATTGCAATTATTATAGTAAACATCAATGTTTACTAACGATTCCTTCACTAATGACATTGATAATGAAGTTATAATTGAAATATAAATAAATAAATAGTTTTGATTTCAAGTTAACCGACAATACAGTCAATGCGTTTCATTAATAATGAATAATCAAAACCTTAATTAAATCCAAAAATAGTTTGATATAAAGTTTGGTGAAAATAATGTCTGAATTAAGTATTGGTATATCTGATAGTCTTAACAATTATTATAATGATAGCACTCAAAGTCCAACAGACGAGCCATCGAGTGGTTCTTCTTCATGGCCTGTCATCGCAGGACTGTTCGCATTCTTGGCTTTATTTATGTCTATTTGGGAAATAACTCAACACCTCATTAATTATAATAAGCCTTATTTACAGAAATATGTGGTTCGCATACTATGGATGGTTCCCATCTATGCCATGAATTCAGTTAATTATCTTTACTTTTCAATAATTGATTAGTTATTTAACTCATAATTAGGCAAATGAATTGTTACTCAAACCATAATTAAGATTAGTTTTAGTGGTTTTATCATTAAATTATCACAACGTTAGACCATAAGCTTTAAAATGTTATTTTTCTCTATTAGTAATCGTAAACTTATTTAAAGTTTAGATTAACTCTAATCTGACTTCAAGTTCATAATATTCATAAATTAAAACAATTTTGTCATATTATTGAGTAATAGAGAACAGAGTACTTAACAGTTATGTCAAATTGAATATTGTTTAAAGCAATAGCTCATAAAATAGATGTTGAACTGTAACAATAATTAATTAATGTGTTTATCTTTTAGTGGATTGCAATGAACTTTCCAGTGATTGCCATATATTTCGATACATTACGCGAATGTTACGAAGCGTTTGTGATCTATAGCTTTATGAAATATTTACTTAACTTTCTGTTCCATGAAATGGATTTGGAATATATGATCGAATGCAAGCCTCAGGTTAAGCAACTGTTTCCTCTATGTTTCCTGCCTCCATGTATTGGTGGCCGAAGATTTCTGCACCGGTGCAAACACGGAATACTTCAATACACAGTCATCAGGCCCTGCACTACATTCCTAGCTTTGTATTTATATAGCAATTTATTGCATTTTAATTTATTTTTAAGTCTTTTTTAGTTTTTATAATTATTTTTTAAAACTACTTAAGATTCGCCCAAATTATTGGAATATACGGTGAGGGCCGCTATAGTTTAGGCTATGCTTATCCATATTTACTAGTCATCAATAACTTGTCTCAAATGGTATGAAATTCTATTGAAAAATTGCTAATTTGATGAATTATACAATATTTGTAATTCAATTTACTTCATAGACGGCGATGTACTGTCTGGTCATATTTTATAGCGCATACAGGTCCGAATTGGCGCCTATGAGACCTCTCGCAAAGTTTCTATGTATTAAAGCCGTAGTATTTTTCTCTTTTTTGTAAGTTTTCAATAAATTTAAAACTAATCATTGAATTGATTGTTAATTAAGTATAAATTAAAATATAGCCAAGGAGTAGCCATTTCTATACTAATAGAAATAGGTTTCATTACTCAAGCCTTTATTCCAGACGGTATCGATTGGAATCACGCCGATATGGCTCGCAATTTACAGGTCAAGTATATCATACTTTCTCATTATAAATGATTCTCATTTTATTGTTGGACTCTTTATAGGATTTTCTAATTTGTTTTGAAATGTTATTGGCAGCGATCGCACATCTGTTTGCCTTTTCTCACAAGCCTTTTGTTGATTTGGCGGCTGTTACAGACCCGTGTTGTTACTCTTTTATGAGAATTCTAGACATTTCTGATGAAAGAACTGATATTAATGATCATTTCAGACAAATCGGTCTGTTCTCAAAATGATTTTTTATTCTTTAATTTTTAATAAACTTCTCGCTATAGGTTCGAGAATAAGAGATGTCTGGAGACGAAGGCGAACACAAGAAACTTATGATGCGTTCGAAAATAGTCCACTCATACCATTGCAACCGAGAAACTCAAAAAATTATAGCAATTTAGAGCAAACCTTTGTTACAATTTGATTGGATTATTATACATATTA
>JAQGAM010000414.1:0-13180 GCA_034697665.1 Nanhermannia comitalis
TTACTTTGATTAACACTATAGAGAAAAGTCGTTTAACAATTGATTTGAATTATACCTGTAGTTTCAATTATATAACTTTGTTTTCCCGATTAGCACTCTATATACCGGTATAAAACATTTGAATTATTGGGTTAGCATAACAATAGCATTCTGTAGATCTCCACGAGAGTCAACTTTTCTTAATCATCATCTGTTCATTTAATAACAATTGATATAAAAAAATGTTTCATTTTAAATGAGGGCAATTATAGCCACTGATGACCGCTATATCTAAAAAAAGCTATAGTATGACCAAAGTATGGCATCTGTCGATATGTTAAAATTGTATTATAGTTAGAATTAGAAGTTCTGTCACACAACTCAAGTAATTTAAAATAAATCTCTAATTAGTGCTAACATTACTTATTCCTATAATATAAAGCTTTAAAAATAGATATAATAATGAGTTTATTAGTGTTTAATAAGCGTAAATAAATCTAAAGTAACTTTATATTTATTTCAAATACAAATTTATACAACTTTTTTAAACAATTGCAAAATCAATAGTTCTCACAAAAGTTTCATATAAAGCAAAATAGTTTATATGGAAAACATTAAAATCAGAAAAATCTTAATAATAAAATCTATAAATTGAAGCCAATGTTGGGCTTTAACTAAACTAAATATTACAGTCGGACACCAATCACAGAATTCAAAAAACATATACTGTGTGTATATTATATAGCGATTAAATTTACAATTTTCACATTTGTTGAGTTGAGTTTCCATTCCATGTACTGTTGTCGTCGTCATCGTCTTTCATCGGATCTCTAATTCTGGCGACATTTCCCTCACGACTGTAAAAGGCTTTCGGTTTCTTTTTAGCAATCCTTCCGAGACTAGCGTTCAGGTCATCATTAGAGTCACTCGAATCAGAAGAACTGAAAAAACGTGAAATAAAATTCCATATGATTACGAATGGACTGAAGACCAATGTTATTAATTGCCATATAAGTGAAGGAGAAGTGACTGCTCGCGAATTATTGATTCCTTTGTTAGGAATAACTAATAATACTGAAGAGGGAGACAAAGAAAGCTGTTGTAGAGTTTGGTTGTAATCGTTTGCAGTGAACTCTCTTCTCGGGAATGTTGTCGAGAGAACGAAGTCTCGCAAACTTAAGTTCGAGTATAAGTACTGACGAACGATATCAAGACTATCATTGGCTCCAAATTCATGATTTCTGGTCGAGCCGTCGGGTAAACGAAATTGAATGCGAGCCCTTTCATGCAAACGCTCGCGAACAGAACTCGAACTCGAACCGGCTGTCGATTCAATTGGTTGTGATTCTGAACTTTCGGCTGAATTTAAAACCATTTGACGAGCTTTTCGTTCTTCTCTATCGGCTGCGATTTGTGCCAAAATCCTTTCGCGTGCAATCTTTTCTTCTCTTTTTGCTTTTTCTCGTTCATAAATGGCTTCCTGAGCCTCCTTTTCTTCCCTCAATCGTTTCGATTTTTGCATTTCTTTTAATCCCTGTCTTCTTTCAATTTCCTCTTTTTTAGCCTTTTCTTCTTCTTCTTTAATCTTCTTCTCACGAATTGCTTCTAACAATTGGTTTGCTCTCTCGACCTTTGACTCCAGTGAAGCCGAACTGGTATCGGAAGAGGCACTCGACTCAGGCTTTGCCTCATTTTTGGTCAAAGTATTAGCAGGAGTTTCAGCTGAAGTTTGAGAACTACTCGAAGGACTATTTGTTTTGTCTGTTTTTTCAATTTGAGTGGAATTTTGTGAATCAGATGCAGATATGCTTTTGTTAGAGATATCAATGATTTTCTTTATTTTTTCCATTAAATCACTTTCATTAGCAACAGAACCGCCAATTATTTCGATCGCAACTCCATTTATGTCAATGAAATAAGTGCAGGGAATCACTAATACAGGATCTAAGAGTACAAACAATTCTTTATTAATAAGTCTATTAAATAACAAATAAATATAAGTTAAATATAATACAAATCGCAGAAAATAGTTTGCAATAATCGCTGTTCGCCTCCAGTCTGATGGCAACCAATGCCATGCCTGACAGCTCTGAAGACAGGTTTTCGTACATTTGATTCATCTTTTGTGATAACACATCATTCCCTATCAGATAATTAGTATTAATTCAATTAATTTAAAACTGTTTTTAAAAATTTTAAAATAATTGTCAAAAATACAAACCATTGATGAAAACAATAAACACTTTTTTCTCTCTTTTCGACTTTTCTATGGCTTCGGCAACACTTCCGCTGAACCAAAACATTGTTGTCTTTAAGTGATTGTTTACAATTAGATATCAATCAAATATTACATTCAAATGAAAAGTGTTTTATAAATAATTAATAATTTTCGAAATTAATTAAATAAGTATTAAGTCATACGTGTATTTGATATGAATCGTATATTTATATTAAAATATTCTGCAATTTATTGAATAGAGATGTGAATAGAGATGTGAATAGAGATGTGAACTGAAATTATTTACAATTCATTTACAATTGATTTGATCAAAATCTTTATAACTTTAGAAAACTTTTAAATTAATTGCTTATTTATTTTATCAGAAAATTGATTTGATTTTTATGAAAATTATAAAAATCTAATAACAAATTAGTTTCAATCGAAATATAGATAAATATTAAATAATTTTTGAAAGAGTTATATAAATAGATATTAATATATAGATAGAGATATTCCTCACTCTATAACAATGTAAACAAAACTTTAATGGCGTTCAATGTTTTCATTTAAAATGTTATCACTTTTATTGAATTGATTTAAAATAAAAAGTTATAACTTTGACAAATAGTGATGGAATCGATTGGTTTATTATTAGTTGTATTGATATTAAGCTTCACAATGATAGCAAGTATAGAGAGTTGTAATGAAGCGGTTTGTGCTTCAATAGTAAGCAAATGTATGTTAACTCAAAGCTGTAAATGCGATGATTTCAAGCAAAACAAGACCTGTAGTCGTGATTGTTATCATTGTCTCGATTACCTCTATCAGGACTGTTGTTCTTGTGTTGGTATGTCTTATGTGTCGCTATTGTTATGTCTTTATTGTTGACTATAATCTCATAATTAACATAAATTGAATTCAATTAATGCCAGAAATGTGTCCGAAGCCGAACACGAACGACAGCTCTCTTGCGTCCAAATCACATGTCGAAGAACTACAAGAACCACAACAGGATCTGTTCTCTGTTCTCACTGAAGAAAGAGATCATTTGCTTCGTTGGACTTCATATACAATAGCAGTGAAAGTAGTAGTTCTCGAATCACTTGACTCTCAGTCTCATAAAGACATTACTTTTGCCTCAAAACAAACGAAATCAGATTCCGATGGAATCGACACCGAAAAGGACATTGCGGTCAACTGTACGGTCGCGTATATGTCTCAGTGCATGTCTTGGAACAAATGCAAGTCTTCGTGCACTTCAATGGGCGCCACATCTTATCGTTGGTTTCACGACGGGTGCTGTGAATGTGTCGGCTCTTATTGTATTAATTATGGTATCAATGAATCCAAATGTCTTCAGTGTCCGCTCACTACTGACCACGACGTGGACATGAGTATTGTCGAACACGACGCCAACGCTCGAACTGACGAAAGGATTTCTGACTATGACATAGATGAAAATGGCGGACGAGCTCGAGATGACGACGAAGACAGCAGAGCGCAGAACACTTTGACATCTAATGAAAAGTTTGTCGACAAAATTGATAAAGAAGTTCAGAATAAGAAATCCACTGAAGAGCCCATTGAACCTAAAAAAGCAAACATTTAATTCAAAATTGAATACTCATCTCATTTAATATCTAAAGACAGTACAAATATAATCATTGATTTGCTTCAACTTAAACATAAATCAAATCTATATTTTGTTAATCAATACTGTAATCAACGAGTTTTCACATGAGTTATAGCTTAATATAAAGTAATTAATATTTTTTTTGTATTTTAGAATTAGATATACTTAAAGCTTAAACAACTTAATCGATTCGCACTCAAAAAGGTTGTGAAACTGTAGTATTATTAGTGCCTTAAAGTTTGTGACTCTACTTAACCGTCGAAGAAAAGCGTTTAAAAGCATTCCCAGATCTGCTGTTTTTTTAAGAGAAATGCATTTTTATAACTTCTTTTATTCTTTTGTTAATTTAAATATATTTTATCACATTCTCATCAATATGTGTATTATATATAATCAATACAATTACTAAATTCATTTTCAATATTCAATTGTTTTATCATTAAAAATGATTGAAAGAGTTGTTTCATAAAAAATAAAAATTTCTAAAAATGAACTCAACTTTAATTAATAACTTTTAGTAATTTATTAGATGTTTTGCATTTGATTTAACTTACAGTAAATCTAATCGTTATCTTATCCTAAATTCTTTTTAAATAACATTAAAATCTAAAACTTGTTTCATAGCAATCACAATAAGTTACTGTATAGAGAAATGCATTTTAAGAACTAAATGTCAAATAATCTAAAAATATTAAGAATTTCCAAAACTCAAGTCTTGGGTTTTTTTCTTGATTTCAATTGTCTTCTCATTTCATCCCTTTTTGCGAGTCTTTCATTCAAGACTTGATTCAATTGAGCTCTGCTTTTGATGACCTGAGCCTTAATTTGTTCTTTAGAAGGAACCGGTTTTATAAGTCCGCGTTTCACCATATGTTTGATGGCATAGAAAGAGGTGAACACTGTTGTCGCATATCTGGCCGGAGCCAAAAGTTTATACAGAATAAGAGCCACCGCTACGTATCCGACGGTATCACTCGATTTGGTTTCACCCATAAATGGCTTTTTCAAGAATTCAGGAATCGGTAACTTTTCGATGTAAGGCCTTATCCTTTCCAACAATGGCTTTATATCTAAACCACTGTTTGTTAATATTTATTAAGTTTTATTTCATTAGAAAAACAAATAAATAAACAAAAGTTTGAAAACCTTTTTGCGATCAAATACAAGAATCCGAACCAAAGGCCAGAAGTAATGCAATGAACAGGTATTGAAATATACCAATACTTGCGAAACATTACTTTCAGTTTTTGATATAAAGACAATTCTGACAATTGCTTCCATTCATCGATCGGTTCATTGCTTCCCGTCTTTGAAGTCTTCTCTTTATTAACGTTTCTGTGGATTTGATCTAATCTTTGATTTCTTCGAAAAGTTGTCGAAAAATAATTATTTGTTTGAAATGATTTCAAATTGTATTTAAAGGAAAGCAAAGGTGAGAAACCACTGCTTTTTGTCCTCAAATCTGTTTCAAAGCTTTTGAAATCATAATTAAATTTAATGGCATTTCGTTTGTATTTACAAATTGTGCACAAATTTCGACAATTAGTTGAACGAAATGACAACAAACTCATAAATCGTATCGAATAATAACTGCAATAATTCATAATTTGAATGAATGTTCAATTATTTGAAATGAAGTATAAATAATACGAAAAACTTAAGAAATATTGAGTTAACATAACATCATCTCATTATTCACTGCATTCATTCGTGTTGTGAATCATGTGTTCATAAAATTGATTTAAACTGAAAATAAGGCAAAAGCCTGTTATCCTATTATGTGTGTGAAGCAAATGCGCTAATTTTAAAAGTAATAAAATATATTTTATATGAATTATAACTGTATTTGTTTATAACTTTGTTTAGTATTCATTCAAAAAGCAGACAAAATGTTATTTCCTATGATTGTTCTGTATTAATATTTATATTTGTTTTCTAAACAAGAGATCAAACACTTAATCATCTCTTTGTTAATATTAGTTTTAAAATATGACAAAAGTCTTATAACTTATATAAGTTTCATAATAATAGAGAGCTTACGATGAGATTCAAATTAGAGAACCAAAAGTCACTTTTACTTTCGCGGAACCAAAATAAAAAACACCTTTAAATCAAATGAAAGTTAAACGAAAGCGAAAATAAGTTAAAAATATTTAATTGAAAAATCTTTATTTTCAAGTCTCTAACTCTACCACAAACACAATTATAAAATAAAATAATTGAAATTCAAATATTTTAGAAAATACCGAGAAAATAGTGATTCAAAATATCCAATAATTTGAAAGTTAAACCAAATGAAAAGAAGAGCTCAGATTAAGACCAAATTGTGTACAAATCCATTCATTATTTATTACGTAATAAGAATATTAAACGCCAACTCCTCCCGATTTAGATTTATTAAAATAACTTTTACTCTTTTTATTTATTTTAATAATAAATTATTTAAATTTTATGAGTTTATGCTTAAAAATTTTAATTAAATTAAAACCAATTTTAAATTAAAGAAACTTCAAAGCTTTCAACAACTTTGCAAATGAATCTACAAAAGTGAGACAGTAATGTTTGAAAATTTAGTTAATTCTTTGGTTTTATTAATATACCAACAAATCCGAGTTTAAATAATTAAAATAATAATAATATAGTATTTAAATTAAAAAAATGATTGTTATGAAAAATTATAGACATAAATACAATTAATTTACAGTTAAGTTTTACACAATTATTTAGTAAATAGTTATTTACACAATTGATTAGTTTCATCGAAATTGTTTTAAACACTTTTTAAGAGCATCCAAAGCACTTTGATATCGTTCGCGTTCGTCATCCAAATGCGTCTTTGTTTGCACCAAATCCTAAATTCAAACCAAATAACATCAAATATTAGTCAATACAATAAAAATAAGATAAAAAATATCCACAAGATATTGCTCATAACTTACAGCCATTTTTTGACTGAGATATTCAACTTCTCTATTTATATCTTGCAATTTGTTTCTTAATTGATGTGTTCTTTCTTGTAAAAAGTCTTTCTCTTGTTTTTGATCTGAAATATGTAATCATAAAAATATAATTTGTTTAATCAATAGAACAATAGATCGATAGCAAAAAAATTAGAGTAGAAATCAATATTAATGGAAAACTAACCACAAGAATATCGTTCATATGCTTCCATAACAGCCTCAATTCCAGGCCATTTGAAATTAGAAGACGACGAGAGGTCTGCATAATGTTGATGTTGTTCTTGTGATCGAATTTGATGGTCATGTCTCTCATGTCTCGCTTGTTGTTGTTTTGTGGTCTCCAATAAAACTGATTCATGAAATTCTTGAGCAAAGTCTTTACTCGAACGCTGCGAATGCGCATGAGATCGGGGTTCGATTGATAACGAACTTTTCAAATCACTATTAATTTGTTTATTAAATAAAATAACTTTTCTTTGTCCGCGACTAGAATTTATAGTATTGCTATACTTGGAGTTTGAAAAACCATTTTGGATAAAGCCGTTTGAACCCAAATGTCCACTGATGTCCATTTCATGAGTCGAATGCGAATAATTTGTTTGTAAATTTGAAAGCCATTTGCGAAGCGTTTCTTTGTTTAAATTGTTGAGTAATTTTGACCAACACTTGCCTTTGTTGCGGCGCATTTCTCTGTCCCGAATGATTCCGTCCCACAACAGTTCTGTGTCTCTCTGTTTTTCAGTAGACATCTGTTCGCGTAAACCAATAGTCGACATGAAATGTATTTTCACCTCTAAATTCCTCTCTTGAGATGCTATTGAGTCGGGAAGTATTTTATTGGAACAAAATATGTGAGGATTTTCTTTATTTTCGTCAAACGAGTCAATCGGTTCGACTTTATCTAGAGGTGGCTCAGGAGTCAATTCTCTCAACAACTTTCGTCTTTTAATATATTTATGAAATTCTAACTGACTTTTTCTCTTATGTGTCGTCAGATTAAACATTTGCAAAAATTGCATTTTTTCCGGATTTGTATCCAATTTAAGCGGTAATCGTTTTGTTAAAATAATATTATATTTCAATTTACTGTCTTCTTCATTGTCATCACTGTCTTCTTGGTCATCATCTTCTTCACTACTGCCAACATTTTCAAAGGATTTGTTCAATCGCTTGTGTTTTAGTTTAAGTTCTTCTAAATCTAATTTAGATATAACTTGTTCTTCAATTTCTTTCCTAATTGGCGGCGATTTTATGGAATTATTAAGAAGTTCGGGTCTGAATAAGTTTGTCGGCCAATGACTCGTATAAACTGAAGAATCATTCACAAGACCTCTTTCAGAGTTTTCTAATATCCTCGAAGGCAAGCCCTCACTCTTTTCTGACGGCAAGAACTTTGTGGTTGCGATCACTTTATCATTACATTTATTGTCCATCACAGAGTTTACACTTTCAAAAGCATTGATTCTTAAGCCCTTTGAATGCAACGAGTCTTCAATATGTAAACTATTATTTTTGCGATAATTAGCTTCAATAAGTTGATCATTTTGTAAGTGAGTCTGAATGGCTTCCGATGAAATGTGTTCTCTTTCTTCATCACTTTGAGGTCTCCATAAATAGATTTGTTCTGAGTTTGAATTTAAGTGTTCGGAATTTGACGAAAGGTTAAGTGGTTTAATGCTGGCAGAAATGGGAGGGTTTGGTTTTCGGTTGGAATTGGTTGAACTCAACTGAAGGTGATCTCTAGGCGTACCGCTTAGTATAGATCCTGAGCTCGAATTAAGCGAAAACTCGCGTTTCGCAGAACTATTCAAAACCGAATGATTCAAATGATTGAGTAAATGTTGATCACTATTGGTTTCGATAAGTCTTTCATTAGTTGCCGGTATATTAAGATGAAGTGGAGGGCTATCTATGGGTTGGGTCCCAGATTTATAAGCACTTTGAGATAGAGTTTGGTTTAGAAGTCTCTGTCGCTCATCATTTATGATTCGTTCGTGTTGTGAGTTCAACAAATCTGAATAACGACCCAAATTAAAGGGTACAGACGTTGCGCCACTGTTGGCGTGTGAGAGAGTAGAGCCGCCATGTAATGAACCTCTAAGTAAACTGAATCGATCCATATAGAAGTGATCGTCCAATCTATCATCAAGTTATGTAAAAAATGACACATTAGTGAAAAGCATATGTTTGAGCATATGATAAATCGTACCGATAAGAAGAACTGGGATGTGGGACATGGTGTGAAAGAGGGGCTGAAGAAGCAGAGATTGCGGGCGCGTGTGGTAGGAAAGGATGATAGGGGAAGGTTAGTGTCTCGTAAGGCATCAAATGTGATGGTAATGTCGCTGATGTCAAAGATGACGACGAATTGGATCGCAAACTATCTTCATATCCAGTGCGATAGGGCTGAAACCCAGACGAGCGGTTCGATACAGTGCTTTGTGAGGTATGATTACTGGCAGAGTTCTGACCAATTTCATTGTGATCACGAGAAAGGGATGGCCTGACAAGTGATTAGTCAATGGTTAGTATTGTTAATATGCGTTTTGGACATAAAGCAAATAAGTTTAATGTGAAAGCAATATCGTGTTCAAACTCACCGAACGTGTACTAAAGGTGATGTCCGTTGTGAATGAGAGTAAAGAAGTGACTCTTTTGATTGATCGCTATGTATTCGGTGGTCATAAAAAGAATGATTTTCTGGTTTTCTCACATCATTGCTTCTATCAATTTGATGCGCAGGTATGGGAGCAATAGAGACAATGGGTGGTGACGACAGTGACTGCGCCACTATTGCGCTCTGATATGGACTTTGAAAAGAAGATGAGTTCGAGTTCTTTGAGGCGTTTGACGAGTGACTGACAGAGAGGCCTAATGAAGAACACTGTTGTCCATTATCGCTACCAATTAACGGGTCGATAGACTGTTTGGCCAACTTTCTAAGTGCGGCCGCAAAACTTGAAGTTCTGGTTGCGGCCAAAGCAGAGTTAGACATAACACTATGACAGGTCACAGGAATGGCAGCTACAGCTCCTGGCGGTCCTGTCACTTGGTATAGAGGAGACACTGTAGCCATACTTCGTTGTATACCAGTCGGAGATTTAGTGGTCGATATTTGTGAGGCATTAAGAACTGGTGGCTTATGATGTGATCCCAAACCTGAAATATATATTAACATAATTAACAGGTTTGAGCTCAATATCTACAGCTAAGGATAGTTTGTTCGCAGCTGTCTTTGCAGACGCTTTTTACTGATATAACATTCGCACCTGCCTTACAATTGCCAATCAAAAAGAGCACAACTTATAAGCCAAACAACTTATTAGCTTAAAAAATAAATATTTTTCTAAATTTATAGCTGACTATACAGCTTATCAAAAGAATAAAAACAATTTTGTTATTAATTAATTAAAAATGTTAACATTTTTAACGCAATAAAAATTTTAATTACTACTTATCAAAGAGTAATAAAGGACAGATCGCGTTTATTTAGTTTCTTACAAATAGAATAAAAGCGTGATCTTTCAGCATATAATCAAATTTTATTGATTCATATTTTTTCTGAGAAAGAAATGTTACCAATTTTTTTTGAATAGCTCCACATCTAAATTATTGTTCGCTACAATTATTTATGTCAATCTTGTTAAGAATTTTTTAACTAATGAATCATTCGATGAAATACTTTGAGATCGATTGGATATAAATTCAATAAAGGCATTCAATTAGGTGTAGAATATATGCCGAAAAATATAGAGCACAAAAAACTATTATTTTCAATATTAATTAATACTGACTTTTATTGAACAAAACTCTCCTAAAAATAAAATACAACTTGGAATCAATGAGAGAAGAGATTGAATCTAAACAGAATTGTAAAAAATTGAGAGATTATTTTATTCAACTTTCTCTTGTCATAGTCATGAAAATCTGTGCCATTCTTTGCTGAAAACTTATAACTTGGGTTATAAAATAAAATAAAAACCCAGAAAATGTTTATTACAATTGGTAGAGTATAGCAACCGGTTTCCAATAAATTGATACTCTAATAACTCTTGAGATTCATTGAAGTGAAACTAAGCTTCTCCGCAAAATTGAGCGGTGACTTAAAGTGAGAAAAAATAAATCATAAATTGAAATGAAAACAGAAAATTGAATGTCTTATGTGAACGATGTGATGGAAAATTCTTTTAACGTTTTCAAAATGCCTTAAGGTTTTGAAATAATTGCATCTTTTCTAAAAATTCAAAAGTTTTAAACACATTTTATTGATTTAAATCTTTAAAAATAAAGCTTTTAAACAATCAGAAGCTAATGAAAGGCTAAGAACTCTTTATAAGTTAATCAAAGATACTGATGGGTCGTATTTTGAATCAATTTGATTAAAATGTCGCATTTCTTTCTTGGTTTTTAAATAAATAAAAATTGTGATTTAACACTATCTTTCATTTTTAATAATTATTAATTGTGTTTTTAAAACAATAATTTCAGGAAAAATTCGCTTCTATTCTTCCTTTAAGGAAATTCGAAATTTTTTAGACAATTTGAGATAAAATCTTTTGGTGTTTTCAATTTACATCAAAAATATATTAATGATCGAAAAAACAACTTTTCAAACAAAAACATAATTTGCTTCAAATATTAAAGAATAGAATTCTAAATTTGAGTATTAATGAGATCTTAATTTGTCAGTATTTCAAGATTAGCACTCATTTGACATAATACGATAAATTAAGCAAAATTAGCGTTTCCGAAAATTTAGAGACTCTGCTCATAAAGTTGATAAAAGTTAAGAAGCAAAACAAAGAATAATAGAAAATTATAGAGATATATAACAATAAACTATGTATAATGAATAACATTTACAAATATTTGTACGATAAGGAAAAAAATGAATAATTTAATGCAGAGGATAGAGGATTGGCTCATAAAGAACTAAAAAAAGAGAAAGAAATCCAAGTGATTTGGTATAACAATTGGTAAGACATAGAATGTCTAGCGTTAATGTATTGGCAGGTGGTTAGCGATAGTACAGTATAAATGTATTGTTATGCGTAAAGGCTATACAATTTAGCTGTGATCTCGTGCTGTGTTAATTAAGTATTATGCACACAGAACAACCTTATTTGATAGCCTAAGGCTTGTCACAACACTCGTCATCTCATCTGATTGGTGAGGAACTATGCAAGGCTTGGTTTCAGTATAATAAAGAACCGTAACGTTCTTATTATATAAAAACTACACTTACATTAACTATTTCTAAACTTTGTTCAATTATGTGCACAAAAGTTACTCAATATGAAAAATCTGTAGCTTTAATAGAGAATCAATTGTAATTGTCGCACAAAAAAACATTATTATTGTTAACTTCATTCTAATTCATAATTTAATAGAAGAACAAATAATAACAATGAAACATAAATCTTAAATAAATGTTAAATAAATGTTTTAAAAGTTTAAGTAGTTTTGAAAATTAAAGAAAAACGAATTAAATGCATAAAAATTTTTTGTTACACACAGTCTCAGCTCAGGCTCGGTGTAAATCATTAATACAACAAACAAAATAAATGTTATTCACATATTTTTTTAAAATTAATTTTTTAATAACTATAATAATATCTGTCTGTTTTATTGGATAAATAAAAAAGTTAGAACAGATCCTGAAATGTTAAACCACATATTTTAATAAATATAAAAAGTAATTATTAGTGAACAAAATGACAAAAAATAATTTTAACTTTAAAATACTTTAAAGTAAATGCAGATTCACTTTAACATAATCGACATAAAGAGCTTGGATATAAATATTTAAAATATAAAGATTAGTCGAAGATTAAGCTAAAATAAATAAAAAGAAGAGTTAACCTGATATTAATCCAGTGGAAACATTAGATTTTAAGTTAAGAACAGCAGCGGTGCCATACATTTTGCGGTTCACAAAATCACATGATTACTCTATTACACAAAATAGAGCTCATTTATCCTCAAAACAATGCATGTTTTAATACATTGAGAAACAAATAAATACACAACAAGTCCATGAATTATAATAAAAGCCAACACTAAAACTAATTGAGATCAAAGTTTAAAGAAAACAGACAGAAAACCCAAATGTTTTTCATGAAAAATATGTGCTTTAAATGTGTGACTGCGCTCACAAAACACGAGCATTCGAGTAGATATTATACACAGAGAGACAGAGACTTTAGCAGACTCTGAGACTGAATGACTCTCAATCTGAATGTGTACAGATTGGAAGAGTGTTGGTTCAAAGCTGGCCTCTACTAGTGTTACGGTGAACGGTTCGCAATAGCAAACGGGGGAATAATAGAGGGAAAGAGCAATAGAAGAGTAGTTTCATATATAGGGTGAGGTGAGGGGGGAGTGGAG
>JAQGAM010000415.1:0-13179 GCA_034697665.1 Nanhermannia comitalis
AGTAAAAAAATAATGCTTACGATCCCTTTTCGTCGGGGATAATGAAACCATTATCGTCTGGTTTGAGACTATTACCGGCCCAGAAAAAGGTATGCGGTCCCTGACCGTCATAATTGAAATTTTTGATGAATATCGTGCTTTCGTCAACCGCATAGACCTCTCCACTCACGTCATGCATATATTTATTAAGTCTTCCAATTAATGTCCCATAATATACTTCTTTGACTCTCTGTCCGCCTGGAAGTTGACTTACAGTGACTTTGAAACAAATTAAAATAAGAATTACCATTAGTATGAACTCATATTGTAATTGCTGTTTGAACAATAATTTTATAATAAAATTTTTGAAAATCATATTTTAAAATTTTCATAATTCCGTATTATGTTAATATTTAAGCAAATATTTGAAAGTGTGTAAAATTTTATTTATATATTATTTAAAACTGAACAAGTGTTTGTTGTAAACTCACTGAGAGAAAAGTGTTTCTGTCAAAGGAAAGAAGTAACTTATAAGAAAAATTTAAGCTCTAATAATAATGCCTTCCTTACGAGCGAGAGAGCGAAAAATTTAAATTTTCGAGAAAGACTGGACGCACCAATTGCTTTGCAACTCATATATATAACTCTGAAATTAACCGATACATTGATAACCATTTTTGAACGATACATTCATTCAATTACACTATACCTATATATTTTTCAAGAAAAAATGCAGATTATACTTGAGATTGGAGTTAACTTATCTTTAATGCTTCAATAAAATGAAATTTGTTTAATTACTTTAAATCTTTTAAATACAGGTAATTATTGCATTATCTTTGATAATTCAATTTTTAGTAGGTTTGAAATATAATGATGAGAACCATAGTTTGTGTTACATATCATAAATAGATTAAAATAAATTATCTTTTTTATTAATTATTCGTTTATTTCAGTAATAGAAAGAGTTTAAGTGAAAAACTTGTTTTATCTTCTTTCACATGAAATCAAATTTTGATTATTTTGATAAATGTTTTTATTTTAGAAACTATTTCACACTTATTTTATAGTTGAATGCTCTCGAATAATAAGTAATAACAATAATCTCTTGACCCATACCCACTGACCCATAAAAATTTAGTTTCGGAAGAATCGTAAAAAGATATAAAAAAGATTTAAAATGCGATCAAAAATTTTTTCATTTACAACTTAATTTTACTATAACTTAAAAAATTATCTTTTTATTATATATATTGTTGATATGTTTTTTTGTGAACAAAAGAATATCTATCATTAGAAGACATCATTCAAAACATTATTGCATCGATTCTGATATGTTTAAACATAATTCACTTTTGGATAATAAAATAATAGCAAAAAGTGATAACCTTTTAAATTGATGACAATGAGATAAAAAACTGTTTCTTTGTTATATTTATGATGTATTGATCTTGAATATGATTTTATGATTATTTCATGTTTGGATATAATTGTTATTTTGATCTTTATTTACTTTTATTGTTTTGAATTCTCACGACTATAAACTGGATTCAAATTCATAAATTCACAATATTATCATGAGTTAGGTTTAGCAGTTTAAAGATAAATTCAAAAGTAGTCATTTTTTATTAGAGTAAACGTTTTTCATGTTAATTTTGATTTATACCTCATTAATATTAAATACTAAAAAAAATCAACAAACTCGTGTAACTTTAGGCACATAACTAGAGATAGGGCAAGGGAGCCAAATTTCCTCAACTTCCAAAGCTTTTTTGAGGAATAAAGTTCCGTACTGTATATGTTTGTTGAGATTTTTTTCATTATTATTAATTACTTCGATCAATCCTAAATTGAAACTGGATATAAACACTTTATTTCAATACTGTATCTTTATAAATACCAATACAGTATAAGAAATTCAAATATAATGCAATATAAAGTTACACCATAAATAAAATAAGAGCGTAATTCCAGTTTGAAATGTTTTAAAGAATTGGATTATAAGTAATTTTTAAGATTTTGCTCTTCGACCAAAAATTTTGATTACAGTACTGGAGTATCAAATCCAAATACTGTATTTTAAAGCAATGCTGCATAGCATTAGCTAAAAAAATTTTCTTCTAAAAAAGAATTTTATAAAATTGCATAATTTTAAACGGAAGTAATATTTGAAAAATTGCAGCAATTTATCGAGCATGCAATTAAAGTGAATTATTATTAGCATCTTAAATATGTATAAGCAATTATTATTTATTATCTTTACCAGAACTAAATTATGAATTTGTTAAGCAAACACAGATTGACATAAAACTAATAAAACTAAACCCTAACATCTCTCTAATGAATCATTCTTATTGACTGAACAATAAAACAGTTATGAGACACACCTTAATAACACTTAATAGTAATGCAATTATATTGTATAATAGAATTATGTGAACAAAAACCACTTAAGTGTTTAAATTTAAATGAGCTGTAATTTTGCTCTTTATGAGTCTGGTAATTATGACTGATGTTTACAACAATTGCATTCATTTAAACCTTGACATTGAAAATTAACATTTATATCAACAGAACTTTTCATAAACTTTATGTAAAATAATTTTTTTTTTAATGAATTACAGTAATAATGAATTCTAACTAATGTAGCATTTAAGAGAAAATTAAGAGTGGGTCCCATTGCTTCGTGGAGGTCTTTCTTAATGTGTTAATGTCATGCATTCGGTTCATAAAATTTCAATATATGGCACATAAAGTATATTTAATAAAAAATATTATATAGTTAAATGTGTTCTTTATGAAAATGTGGAAACTGTAATACTCATGTAATACAGGTATAAACCTAAAAATATAACTTATACACAATAACACATTCGCCGATTAGCAGATGAATTAAAATCAAAGAAATTCACAATTTTTACTTTAAATTACTAACTATAAGAAATTAATTATAAGAAAAGAAATCATTAAAACCGAGGAAAATATTGAAAGATTACTAATTTGAAAAAAATAAATAATAGTAATAACTTATACAGTTTGACAATAATTGTATTTAAAAAGTTTTATTGTCTCATAAATTTAAAATAAAAAGACTTTTATATTATTATTACTGTATTATTATAACTAATTTTTTGGTTGACATTCACCTACATTTCATTTGAAAGCATAATCCTGAGAACAATGGACAAACAGAGCGCAAACAAGTTTATTGCCATTACAATTAATTTAAGTTATTAAGCAATTCAAATAGAATAAAGATTTTCAAAATGATACAAAATAATTAAACTTTTCTATTGATTCTTAAAAATTATAATTATTAAGCAAACAGTATCTTCTTTAATGCTACGAAATCTCTATAATTATTGTATAATCTCGTAATTATAAATGTGTCAAAATTTTCAAAATTGCGATTAAGAATTATACTGATTATAGTAATTATAGTAAAGACGATAGTATTGCAGTGATATACGAACAAAGCCTCAACACTTAAATTATATCTATCAGTAAATTATATATATATAATTAGTAATCCCTCTGAGCAATAAATCAATTTCAGAAAACTAGAAAATAAATAATTACAAATAATTTGAATTAAAAATGAATGACTACCAGTAAACAGATGTAGTTTAAAAATTGTAATACAGTATAATCGTGATATCAATATTATACGAATAGTCTATATTTAACATTCTGAAACACTGATCTAAATATTTGGTCATACAATCATAACAAACGTGCATGTATCTTTATACGCTTATTAGTGTATACAGTAGTCATGAGAACTTTTTGATTTTATAAATTTCGATCTCGTGTCGTACAGTACGATCTCGTCTCGCCTCGGGATTGGGCACCATTTAAACATTAAACAGATTATACGGTACTTGTATTTATTATATTTTATTAAAAATCATTTGTATTAATTCATTTGCACAAAAAAAATCTCTAACTATTTTTTGAACACGTCTCGTCTATTATCATAACTTAACTAAAAATTCATATCGTCTCATCTCACGAGACATCTCAAGATTTGGGGGCATCTCAAACCACCGATTTCCTGTTTTAATACTCAACTCTCAACACTCAGATAGTAAACATTTATCTTTTATGAAAAACACTCATTTTTATTATTTCAAAACTAAAAACTGATTTTTTATTTTAAAAAATATCAGTACATAATGAAATTGTATATAATATTTTGGTGTTTTCTCATTTAGCTGTATTTCACTTCGCTGTCTATCATTTGGGTGTTTATCATTACGCTATATTATCATTTGGCTGTTTTATGTTTAGCTGTATTTCATAAGACTTTTCATCTTTTACTATAATTCACATAAAGAAAAGTTTAAGTGTGCTCCGCGAGGTTTGCCAAGTGGCGGTAGCCGCGCTTTCAATCCCAATCGAATTGGGGACAACCTGGCCTTTTAAATATGTTTTGGATATAAAATAATGTTAGTTAGGTTAGATTAGTCTAGGTCAGACAATAAAGGTAGATTTAACAATAATTCAAATTATAAATATGGGTTTACATTGAATTACTTAAAAAATTATTATAAACTTTGGGATTAGCCTTGTTATTTGATAAGATTTCTTATATCTTTATACTACTTATTATGCAATGTCATTCTGTAATTCTGTCTTTCTGTCACACTTTCAAAATGCTATATAGCTATTGCTTATAATTGCTATACTTACAATGTGTTATCTTCAATGCATGTGCTCTAAAGTATATAGCACTCAAACAGAAAGCTTTTTTGTTTTATTGACTGCATTCAATTTAATTTAAACATACATTTTTTAAAATAAAATAATAATTCATAGGGATATGAACAGAAGTTTTATGTTCGGCACAAAGTGCCGGGCTGCGCTAGTACAAAACTAGATTTATTATAAAAATTATATACAATTTCATTATGTACTGGTATTTGTTAAAATAATAAATTATTATAAACTTTTTAGTTTTGAAATAATAAAAATCAGTGTTTTTCATAAAAAGATAAATGGGAAATGTGTACTATAAGGGTATTAAAACAGGGAATCGGTGATTTGAGAATCGGTGGTTTAAGGACCGGTGGTTTGAGGTGCAGTCCAAGATTTGACGAGATTTTTCACGAGACGAAGTTCTCGTGCTCATGAAAAGTATAAAGGAGAAGTTTTATATAACGAATACTAAAGGGGTAAATTTGTCCGTTTATCGAGCTATTCTTTATTATATCGAATTGATTTTAACTTAATTTCACATCGGAACGGGATTCAGATTAGGGATTGTGTTCATTATATCGAACTTTTACTGTACAAGATAACTCATATTAAAATCTCTGAATTAAACACTGTACAGGATAGTACGTTATTATAAGTTAGCCCGAGCTATTTGTAAACAAAAGATTTAGTTTATTTAATAAAAATTTTAATGCTAAAAAAATATTTCATTAATGGAAAATCTATTCATTTTTTCTAAGAATCTATGATTTTGGCATAATTTGAATAATTAACAAAACTCATTTTATGACTCAATTAAACTATAGATAATTGTGAGCAAAAAAGGGTCATTTTTATATATCAGTCATGAATTTATTCTGAATTAAGTAAACTTTTGAATTTCTAAAATTTCTAATATAAAGATAAGTAGATTTTAAAAATAAATACTCTTAAATGAAATAACTATTTTGTAGAAATTATTATTTAAATCAAAAATCAGATTTACATTTAAAACAAATAATTAAAAGTTATTTAATATTAAACTATAAGATGTAAATTCTTAAAAGATTTCTTTAAAAATTGAATTCTGAAGAAGCATAACAAATAAAGTCTTTTACATTTTATCAATATCTTAAATATAAAAAAATATTTGACAGAATTGTACTATCAAGAGAAAGAAGCCATTCAAATACTATATACTTCATAAACAACGAGTAAGTTATAATTCTCTATTTTTATGGTTTTATTTTCTCAGAACTTGTATACAATATCTGCAAACTATCGGATTTTTAAACTATTTATAAACTATATTCAGACTAATACTAAAATTTGACAAAATATTTGTAACACTTCTCAGAAAATTCAATTAAAACGTTATTGACTTTAAGTTTGATTTGTTATTTTTTCAAATATTTATTATTATTATTATTATTATTATTATGGGAATAAGAAGTCTGATACACATATTCAGTGTTGAGACCAAATGGAGTGGAACTGATATAAAAATTATAAGTTCAGTTGAAAGAAAAGCTTTGTTTATATGGCATTGTTTATTAACTTTCGTATAAAATAACATTTTATAATACTTTTTTGTTCTAATTAAATGTCAGAAATTTTAAGACATATCAAAATATATTCTTGTTAAGCAAGAGTGTGGACAAAAGCCAAGATGTTAATGACTGACAAACTTTAAAGCTAAAAATATTTTTAACGATAACAAAAATGTAATTAATCGCTTTTGATAAGTTCATTGAGGTTAAGTATATACTGTATTGAGAAATCTGTATGTATTTGTGTTAAGGGTAAGCACAATAAATATCTATGCCTGTAATTAGGATTCATTTCTGGCCACATTCGATTTGAATTCATAAATAGAATCAATAAATCAATGAAAAAAACCGCAAAATATTTTTATTAATAAAATTAATAAATTTATTTCAATGACAGCTATAAATATCGTTTTTGAAGTTAAAATATTTATACTATATTTCCTGTCACAGACTTAAAAAGTTTTCATATTAACTAAAATTAGTATAAGTTTTAAGATAAAAATTAATATAATAGTCGGCATTTGTACTGTAATATTAATCAGAAGTTTTTGTATCGATTAAATAGAATACCATTAAATATAAATTATTTTTTCTTAACCAATAAATTACGATTTAATAATTTTATTTAAAAATTCATAAAAAGTAAGTATATTTGTTAATAAGTGAACTTTTATTCTTAAATAATGTAATTCTTAATGCAAGAAATGAAAAGTTGTAAAAAATTTAATAAAATCAGTAGCAGTAAACCCCAAAGACCTTAAGATTGCGAAATGTTAACGAGTAACTAATAAAAAATTAATTATAGGCAGTTTTTACTTCATTCATTTCACTGGTTTGTTTATTCACTCATTTTATGGCTACACCACTGTTCTTATATCTGTTTCACAACAGACAAAATTGAATACAATTAATTACTGGTGTGGAAAAAACTACTCCTACTTTGAAAAGTGACTTTTTTGTTAATGAAAAATCTTTTCGCTTCGATGAAAAGCATTTGATATAATAGTAACTTATATCTATCATATTCCTCACTTACTGCAAGTTTATAAGTCTAGTGCTGGTGACTGATCACAATATAATAGATCACACCCTTGAATAACAAGCGTGTAATAAAAGTCAAGCTGAACAACAACTTCCGTATTAACATTTGAATTACTGTATAAGATTTCAGATTTCGAAATAAAAAAGTAAATTTTAATAGAATTCACAGTTAAGATATAATTTCAACTTCAGCTTTATATAAACCATTACCAAAGGAGATGAATATGAGATCAAAACTGTTAATTTCAAGTGTGCAGAGCTCTAAACTTATTGCTTTTTTATTATAAATAATTAATTCAAAAATGATTTAATTTAATTTAAATCAATTTAATGATTTGAAATATTTTATTTTTGTGAGTTAAAAATAATAAAATACTGAGGTATTTCATAATGTTTTTTAATTCTAATAATGTTTATGAGATGTTATTAAACTTAATTCAAAATTAATTTTATTATTAAGAATACTATAACAAAATCAAAGATCAGGAAACAATAGAAATTTAATACACAGTATTTAGATTCTGTTGGGCGGTGTGCAGCACGACTTCGGTCTGAATCGTTACAAAGATAAAACATAAAATATTATAATGTTATTGAAAATATTGCTATAAAAAGAAGAAATTTATTGAGTTTATAATAATTACTATTTATTTAATTTATGATATTATGCAAAAAAGTGATAATTATAGGAAAAAGAAGTGGACTTCTTTAGGATAAATTTGAGAAAAAATACTCAGAGGTTAAAAAAATTTAACTAAATTTTTATCGTTTTAAAGTCAAGATTTTTCTCGTTATTTCGCCCTTAATGTGAAATAAATTGCAGGAAATGTACGTTTTTTTCTCTTTAACGATATGATTGTTTAAGTGAATGTTAAGTCCAATCACCAAACACTTAATGAAATAGAACCTCAAATTTTACTGACGAGTGAGAACTTTTATTTAATTGAAATAACTTTTTAGCGCTTTTTAGTTATAAGAATAGCGCATGTGATAAGAGAATAAAATAAAACATCAATAAACTTGACCTCACATTTATTGTGTTTGAATATTTGACAAAAATACATGTCGTTTAATGATTTTAAAATTTAATCAAAGAATTTATTTGTTTTTGTAGAACTTGACCCGTATCTTACAAAACTTAAATTCTTTGCCACATTTAATGTATTGAAACAGACATTAATATGTAATAAAATAAATGAACACAGAGTATAACTAATTTTTTCTCTTCATTATACAAAATTTTGTTTCGTGTGAATTAAGGCAACGAAAGGGTTTAAATATTAAATTTTGGGACATATTAATAATTAATGAGTTATAGAAAGTAAGTCATAGAAGGATTGAGGAAAACAGTGTTTATTGTTTTCAACTATAATCGTGATTAAAATCTTTAAGTCTGATTACAAATGAACCAATTTTTTTATCAATAAATACCTATATAAATAAGGAAGAAATAAGCAATAAATACACAATAAATTCTATGTATTAATAAAACTTTGCGACTCATGAGATCCGTGTCTTTATCTTAAAGTTTTTCAGAAATTGAATGCAAAAAACTAGAATTGTTTGATTGAGTGGGAAAAACAGGACATAAAATTATTTGACGACAGAAAAAAACTACTCCAACACTGTTATCTCGTTATGTTGTTATTTTGAATTCACTTAACTTTACAAAAAAGTTTTGCCAAAAGAATTGAATTTTTTTGTTGCTCTTGAATAGTATCAAAAATGTTTGAAAAGATATCTTGAACTGGGGTTAATAATTGTGTCTATAAGTCATTTATATTGAAAGCTTGAATTGAGTTATTTTGTTAGAAAAATTGTTTCAAGTTTCGAATCGATCTTTCAATTTAATTTCGAGAAATAGATTTATAAAATTTTTATTTTGATTATAAAACGATAAAATTTAACGATTTTTCACACAGTTCAGAAAGAAATCGTGATCAATAAGAAAAATAAATTTTTATTTAATGAAAAAAGTTTAGATCTATTATAACTTAGAATTTGAACTCATTTGACATCGAAATTAAATGTATAAATATTTTCAATGAATTAAAAATAAAGTCAATACTATAATAGCAGAGATGTGAAAATTTCAATCTATATTCTCACTGATCTACAGTCGTAAAAATATTTTTGAATTTAAAATTAGTTTATTTGAATATCCTGTACAATCATCATAATTACATATAAGTGAGATTATTTGTGTTGAGTATATAGGAAAACATTACGGAAATGAGAGCAAATGTTCAAACATTTTCTGAAAATAGGTCTTCTTCTTCATTATTTTTAAGATAAAAACAAGACATTCGTTTTTCTCAGGTTTTTCTTTTCTAACAAACTAATTGCCTGAGGAGTTGTGTCTTCGATTCTTTGATGAGAAAAATAAAGTATTTAAAAGAACAAAAGTTTTATAAAACTCTCTAAAATTTTTGATTTGCTTGAATTGACATCAAATGCTAGTGTTTAAGGTATTTTGCAATTTATTTGAAATATTGAATCAAAATTATTTCAAAAGAAAGTTTTATGCAATTTTTGACATAATTATAAATTGACGTCTCTTAACAGTCAGAAAAATAGCAATATTTTTATACTCAAATTGAATGAAAATTTTAGACTCGTATTCTTCTTAAGGGGAAAATTAGAAAATCCGGAAAAAAATTTGAGCCAATGCTATTAACATAAACTTTTAAATTTATTCTCTAAATAATACACTCTTATAATGACTGGAATCAATACAAGAGCTCTCGCAGACACTACAACCTTGTGTGATAAAAACCTTGAATTAATAGCATAACTCTTGAGCCTAAGGACAAGACAAGCCATTGCTAGTCTGTTTCAGACACAGCCTGTTTCCAATTTAATGCAAATGAAACATTAATTTTGCCGATCAGATAATGATCAAAATATGACTTTGTTCATAAAAATTCAATTAAGTCATTATAATTAAAAACAATGCACAACAGTTTGCTGGGTTTTTATTCTCGTTTTTAACTTCATAATTAGTGTGTGTGTTAATTAAGAGTTGGTTAGTAAACAACAAATTAACTCTTGTCACGCATCATAAAAATGATTAAAAAATATAATTATAATCGGAAATCAAATTAATAGTATTTGCATTAAATTAAGGTTAAAAATTTCTATTTCTGTCTTAATCCATATTTTTTCAAAATCTTTTCAATCTTAAGTAAATTTAAGTTTAAGAAACTTTTGTAACACTTTATTTAGAAAATCACTCGGATTTTTATGAAAGAAAAAGAGTTTCTTTAGAAAATAAATAGCTTTCAATACTTTCACAGAAATACATAAAAAAATTTAAAATAAATTAGAAGTTCAAAAAACTTACTATTAATTAAGGCCAAAGTGATTGCCAGAAGTAATAAAAACGATTTCATTTTCTGAAGACTATTTTCAAAAAAGTAATTTTATTGACTTTTATTAACTTTAAGCGTTCATTAATGCTGACGAACAGATTAGACGACAAAATTGAGACCAAATACAACTTTTAGTGAATCAAAGATTCACTTCGAAGGGAAGTTAAAAAAACAAGAACAACAGTCACAAGAAATAAATTTGTGTTATAATAAATTTTCTGATAGGAAACAAAAGAAAATTTTTGCGTTATTTTCACTGAAAAAACGACAACAAAAACAGTAAAACGGATTTGAAGTAAAAACTTTTTGAACTGTAAAAGAAATAATAAAATAGAAGACGATTATTATGCTTGAAATGAATTAACTTTGTTATTAAACATTAGTTTTATATGTAAAATAAAGGTGAATAAAGCGATGACCCGTTTCTTATTGCAACACAAAACTTACCACTTATTATATTTATAAGAACTGCAGTAACTTTTTAACGGTTCAAGTTTTCTGGCATACAGTTAACAGTTAGAAAAATAAATGATACACAGAGTTCGCCTTTTAAAATAAGTTTGTTGTGTAGTATTGATGTTGAGTCTTGAGCTTGCTTTAGGGGGTCAGTGACGTAGCCGTTCAGCGCTAGCTATGATTGGGCAGTGAATTATTCTTAAATGAAAACTCAATTTTTTGCTTCTTTATTACCACTTCTTTAAACTTCTTTTTTTCTTAAATTTTTTAAAACAGTTGTATAACTAGTTCAGGGTTGATGTTAAGTCACTGCCAGATTGTTAGCTTACTCTGATTGCTGGCATATAATTTTCAAGTTTTTAAGAGTGATAATTGTTAAATAATAGCTGTTTTCGACAATTTTCTAATAGACTCTCACAAAAAACAATTGTAATATAAAGAATTGCGTGAAATTTTATACGTTTTCTCATTATTTTCACTTTATTTCTATTTTGTTATTGTGCTTAAACTCTTTACTCTTATTCTTCTTTTTCATTTTAAAATTGTGTGAGAGTTGAGTGAGTTGTGGTTTTAGACAATAAATAAATTATTCTGTAAATAAGTCAATGCTTTTCTGATGATCTACTTTAAAATCATATGTTAGACATTTTTTTAGAATTTAAAATACAACTCACAATTTGTGATTAAGAAATTTTTTTAAAAAAGTTAATGAAATCTTTTTCTGTTAAAAATAAAATTATTTCTTATGCATAAAAAGTTAGTGTCATTTCTGTTAAATAACTTTAAATTATATAAATCTTTAATTTGAAAAAATCAAGAATGAAATAAAGTTCAATTACTTTAAAGCTAGAGTTCGTTCAAATTTATGCGAAAAATAGAAGAAATTTACTATTATTTATAGTTAGGCATAAATAATATACAGACGTAGAATAGTTATAATCTTATAACTATTTTTTGTTAAAACAATATATAATGGAATTCTTTAGTATGTATTGAATACAAAAAATTGTTTTTTTTATTTAAAAATTCTTGAACTTTATTTCAAATGTAATAAATAAATAATTTTGTGTAATTATATAATTTATTTGAGTTCAGGGCTTCATATAAAAGGATAGTTTAGATAAAAAAAGATAAATTTTGTGTTAAAACAATGAATCAGTTATTAAAATGAAAATCTTGTACCAAATTGTTTGAGTGCTTTTTGTATAGTTTAATAATTGTTTCTGATGTTTCATTAAATAAATCATTAGTAAAATTTCATTGTCTTCTATTAGTTCAAGTTTACATTAATTTTAAAATTAAGTATAAATAATGAATTTTCATAAGAAGATTAAAGATATATATTGTTTAAATTATTGTATTGTTGATGAGTGTTCAGTAAAACTATTAATTTTTAGGTAATTGAGATAAACCAAATTTAATTGCAGATTAAGCAAATTAATTACATTTTATCCATGAACTTATTTTTCAATAACTTTTTTATAGCGATTTGTCTATTAGTCCACAAGTATTTGTAATTTTCAAAAATAATTTATGGGTGGAGAAAGTAGTATCTTACTAGTACTTTAAAAGTTGGATTTTTACTTTCTAAAAATCTAGAAATTTAGCGAATAGGATGTAAACTCATTTTTATAGTAAACAACATTTATGCAAAACATGTAAATTGTCTAATTATGATTCAATATTACTTTCAAATTACTATTCAAAATCCTTCGGTAGCCGTTTAGCGATATTTTCAGAGGACAGTCTAGACTAGAGAACATATTGTAAAAAGCTCCGGGTCGACTTTTTTTTGACAACTTAAACCCGATTTAAAGTTTAAATATTTATGTATTTTACATAAGTATAAGTAAGCATACATATAAACCTTAAAAATGAAGCAGATAAATCTTTGAAATTATGCTTTGACTAAATTAAATTTTCTATAGTCTAATGTTCAAATTTGACCAAAATATACAACATTCAAATTTGTCGTCACGTGTGTCGACTGTTTTAAACACAATAATTATTGAGAGAATTGTGACCTTTTCTCAACTCATCGCTCATCTGTTGAATCCAATCACGTGTTTGTTCTCTTTTCACGTGTT
>JAQGAM010000416.1:0-13153 GCA_034697665.1 Nanhermannia comitalis
AAATATAAAATAAACATTTTTTAATTTATAAGTAAAAGCAGCATAAGTGTTATGATAAATGAGCCCTAATATGTTTGAATTAAGTCTTTAATGACATAATACTTAATAGGATTATTCAAAGCGTGTGCTCTGCTGTTTCAACATTAGGGTTGAATCAGATATTGATTAGAGCGCAAAACAGCATCAAATTGTATTAATAATTTGTTTGCCTTTAGTGTTATTGCACTATATAATGAAAAGTAAGTTAATGATAGCTCTGATAGGAAATACAAATAAAATGAAAACTTAATCTAAAGTTTAGAAAAATTTTCAAATGGTTCGCATCAGTGATTATAAATGCAATAAAAAATTTGAATAAAACTTTCAATAGAATTAAGTTTTGATGTAAACGACAATTTGAAGTATTGGACCGAAAGACTGATATTCGAGTTTTAGAAATTTGAATAAAATCAGATGGAATTGAAAATAAAGTTGACGACTGATGAAAGCCTTACCTAACGATACTTTTGAGTCTCATTTGAACATTAGAAGCATTTGTGTCCCCTATAAAGCTATTTTGTTGCAAACACTGAGCAAAGCGTCGATTTTTATTGCGTTTTCTACGCCTTCTTCTACGATAAGAAGCATTTCCTAAAGAGGAACCGCATTTCATTTGAGATGTAGTGCTATTATTATTAAAAAATGCATTTAATGAATCAGAAGAAGTTGATGGTAATGGTGTTGATGCAAACGACTGGTGATGAGATGCAGCAAAAAATAAAGCCTGCAATGAGTTTCTCCAAAATTTCTCAAACTCTTTAATACAATTCTGAGAACACATTATTATAAATAACTAACGATTCGCTTAAAACTACCACAAAATCACAAAAATTACAAACAATAGAAAAGACGCAAACTTTCTATGTTTATGGAAGACTTGGATTTATTGCGGAAGACTTTTAAGGCACTGACGGACTAATGATATGTCTCTTTAGTAGAGCTGAAACTTGATTCAACTGAAGGCAGGTTATTTGGAAGACTTGGGTTTTCTTGAAAGACATTAAATTAAATGCTTTGACTGCCTAAATATTTTCAATCGATTAGAACATAGTTTAGGCGAACGAAGATTTGCATTCGATTCTAATGAATATTTTATTCATTAATGAACATAGCATTTGAAGTTTCAGTCAATTTATATTCAAAAATAGATTGAGAAGAGATTTTGTAATACATTATTAGTGGAAAATAAAAGATGCGGTCTCTAATAGTCTCCACCATCTTCTTGCTCCTCATCCCCAACATATCAATCCTCTTGACTCACAATATATTGCACTTGACTTATGAGAAGCGCACAAAGCAGTGAAAGACTGCAAAGCGGACAGTGAGCTAACAGAGAGCCAGCACTGAGCCAACTAATAACTAAGTGAATGCACAATAATTGGTTTCTCTCCTTTCAAAGCAACTATATTTTCGATTGGCTCTGACATTCAGATGCGCACCAAAAAAATCTATAAGAGTTATGGCATAACTGTTGGGCAAATGTTGGGCTACTGTATGACTACTGAAAACATTTACTGATAAAGCTTTGATTTTTATCGCTTAAGACTAGCGTTGAGCAGCTCACAGGCTCAGGCGCACAGTGAGAGCAAGGCTCGAGCCAACTGAGCCTGAAAAATTACTTTTAAGAAGAATGTGCAAAAAATAGATGTGAGGTCTTATCAAAATCGCGAAACAGACTCTATTCAAACTTTAATGTGATCGGAATCTATGCTTATTTCAATTCTGAATAATTAACTCATTTAATTCTGTATATCAACTTGAATTGAAGTCTCAAAAATAAGAATCACTTCAGAATAAAACTCTATTTATTTGAATTGAACAAAATCTCACTTTTATTTACTATAAACACTATTCAATGTCAGGCTCGCCACTGAGCCTGAGAAGCTTGAGCCTGAAAAGCTTGAGCCTTACTCATCGCTACTTAAAACTATTAGACTATTCTGTAAAAAATCTGAACTATTTTTTCAATGAGTTAATACTTTTTTTAGATAAATATCTATGAAATCTCGGATTTTGAAATAGACTCAAATATTTTGAAATGCTTTTTAATTAAATATCATTTCAATATAATAACACTTTAACTAATTCTATAACTTTTTTTGTATTATCCAAAATGATGTAAAAAACATGTTAAACAAAACTATTAAGAACATTATGTTCTCATATATTTATGAATTAATATATTAAAAATTTAAACCAATTGAGTAAAGCATTTGATTTACCATTAAATCATTTATGGGATAATCAAAAACTTAAATTATAAAACTTTTAAGTAAACTGACAAAAAGTCAAAGGTTTTAATGTAAGACAATATTTGTTTCTAATTAAATGACTCAAAGAAAAAGTTTTAAAGATATTTAGGGAACAAAACCTCATGAAATTGCTTTATATGTGAACTCTATTTAAATATATTTAACATTAAATGATTAAAAGAGAATTCAGTTTCAATAAAACATTCGCAAACTTATGATTCAATCGCGTCATTAATTTGCTTATGATATAGAAAATAATTATAATTAATACTCAAAGAGGACTTACTTTGGATACAAACGGTCTGAAAGCCATTCTTTCTTATTAACCGGAGAATCAATTTGTTCATTGAGAACAACTCTGTATTCCTTCACTTTCTTCTCGATCTCTTCAGAAGAATATCTGTTAATAAATAAACGAAACAATAGTTTCATTAATAATAAGACTTATAAAAGATGAGAACAAGAATAGGAATAAACGATAATCTAATGAATAAAAGAAATCAATTGAAACCCTTGTTCTTCCATTTTTTCTTGCATTTGAATGCATTTGAGCTCAATTTGTCGCTTCTTCTGATGGTCTAATATTTCTTGATTTGGAGTGCGATTGAGCTCTGCCTCCAATTTCCTGAAGTCGTCTTCAGTCCTGTATTCGACTTTATTCTTTGTTTGCTTAACAAAAGACAAATTTCTCTGAACGTAACCATTAGTACCACTTCCACGAGCGGTCGTTAAACCGATTCCGTTATACATTTCGTCTATTTATCTATTAATTAATTGTTACAAATATTTTAATTTTACATTTTTTTATTACTAACAAAATAACATTTTATATAAATTAGAATTAAATAAACAATAATTTAAATCAATTATAAATACCTTTAATATTGATTAATATAATAGTTAACAATTATTAAATATAATTAATATTTTTCACACAAATATGATATTTAATTAAATTACAAGTGAATCAAAAAATTGTTATTAAAAACGTATTGATATTATACTTAATATAATGATTAATAATATATTAATAATAAAACTGTATTTAAGCGCAGATAAAATGAATGTCTGATTTGTCCACAAATAACGTTTCAATTAATTGTCAACTTTATAAACTATAAAGTTTATAGATATTAAGTACTGTATAAAAATTGAACCCGAGCTCTGTCTGTCAGTACAGTACAGGACATCAATTCAAGAAGAGGTCTGTGAAAAGCTATAGCAAAAGACAACTTAAAGGTCATTATATTTTCGAAATCCAAAGCAAAGACAATGATTAGTGTTTTGAAAATACAAATCAAAGTTATGACAGATAAACAATTGTTACTAATGTTACCATTTTTTAGATTGTGAACAAAGTGGTTGTTTTCTAAAACTTTTATAAGACTAGAGCTCTTATATGATAAAACAATTACATAATGTACAGTATATTAACTCAGAATCAATTAATTAAATAGTCTTTATAAGAATTAATTTTATTTTGAAAAAATTAATAAATAAAGTTATCAAAAGTGATTCGCAATGATCACCACATAATTCTCTGCAATTCGTGAGATTGAGGCCATTTGAATGTATAAAAAGCAAACATATAAATAGTAAAAGCATTTACTAAAGTATATAACGCCAACTCTAATGACAAAATGGTAGCATTGGTTGGCGGTATATTGAGTCTCCATATCACAAAAGCCACTATAAAATATCTGAGTTCTAATAGTTTTTGAGGCACTATTGAAATGAAAGTGCATAACACAAAAAGGCATTTCCAGTTGGAGTCCTTTCTTTGCAACAATTGAAACATTGTTACGCCTGTGAATACATATATTGGAATTAATGCATATGGCAATAGTGTCCCTTCTCTGCCCAGAATTCTTTTCCATATGTAGAAGGTGTAGTGGCGATTATCTGCTAACAAATACGGGTGAATGTAAGAAAACTTGTTAATCACTGCCGCCATCAGCAGAAAGGCACTCATCATTTTCAATGGAAACTTAATAGTTATTGCTATAAATTTTTTTGCATTGTTTGGAGTGAAAATCCACGGAAAGGCAAAAAAAGATACGAAACCCAAAAAGTATGGAATTTGTGCCAAATGCAAAACTGCTTCGTGAGACCAGCGGTCGCCCAATACTATACCTTTTAGAAAATTCATTTCATTTATTTTAGAAAACAAATTAATCTTAATGTTTAGTTTTAATTCTTAATGTGTTAACGCTTTGTTGTTTATATGGTTAAAGTTATTGTTAACTTTCGTTCAATTAGAAAAGCTATAGCTTTATAACAAATCTAATTTATTTTAACGATTATTGTGAGCCTAATTCTGAACAATATAGCGTTTACACAATAGAACTATAGCTTAATGAATAAAACTTGAATACCATTGTTGTAAATGAGAAACATTACAAAAGCGATGGACACCAAAACATAACCACCGCAGATAACCATTATCTGAGGTGTTGCGAGAAGTAATGATTTGAAAAAAGATGATTTGCGCTTCGATTTATCAGACAATCCATTCAAGAGCTGAAGATGAAGATAATTAAATTAATTTAGTATGTGATTAAACTTTCTGATACAGTACTTTATAGTAACGAATAAGTTTATATTTAAGTTATTGTTAAGATTAGATGAGCTCATAGATAATGAGATAACTTTAATATATTGCATGTACTGTAAGTACAGTATGGGTGAGAATTGCTCTTCAAAACTATATAAATAACTTAAAATAAAATGCAATAATGATTGTTTACCTTAAGGCTCGTGTGAGCCGCTAAAAGAAAGAGCCAAACAATGTTTGTTTGTCTATATAATAGAGAGATCGCACCAAATAGAGAGGCCAACCATTCGTAGTTATTCACGTGAAACATATACATTAATAATACAAAAAAGAGAGATCCGGGATCTGTGTAGTATAGAAATGAAAAGAAGAACAGAGGCGGAAGAGTTGCCAATGAGACCGACGACAAAAGTAACATCAGTTTTGAAGTTCTCTGTAATAATACATTAGTAATAGTTTGATTTGAATTGGTTTTTGATATTTGTGGTCAATAGTTATAGTTATGACTTATGACTCACAGGTGTGAACCGATGGATCTGTACACTTATCAAATACATGAGATAATTGTTAGCACAGGTGAAGATCACATTCATCAGTCTTAATATAAAAACGGGACAAATCTTGGTCTCGTCCTCTTCGCCAAAAGCATACAGTTCTGAGAATGGCTTAAGAAATCCCAAAGTTGTTAAATACAGACCCGGAGGTGTTGTGATCTTTGGATTCCACTGTCAGAGAAGTTAAGTTTATTTTAAATGAATTATTGAATGTATTAATGGTATAATAGTTTAAATTCATACATAACTGAAGTTTCCTTTACAATAGGTCTGAGTCTGTTGTACGTGAAATATCTCATCCATGTATGGGTTGGGCTGTTGGTCATTGATTAGTATCATAATCGCCAAAACCCCGAACCCAAAGGCAAATGAAATGAGAAAAACCATTTTGTTGAACATCATGTCTGTGTTGGCTTTAAGGTATCCGTTCCTCTCATTTCTTTCATTCGGTCCCATATTTGCTATTTATTTACTTTAATTGTTTTTTGCATTTAATATATAATTAATTAAGTGGTCATTGATTTGTGACAAATATTGCTCTCATTTCATAAAACACTTAAATATTAGTTATTATTGTTTTGATTGAATTTCATATCATATAAAAGCTGTCATAACAGACACGTGTAATGGTTTGCAAAGTCACGCCCTTATTGTTATTTCCAACCAATCAAACAGTCTTTTTATTTATGATATCAAAGATTGTCCACAATTTAATGTTATTGCCTGTCAATTGCAGATCAATTGGACACTAATTTTTTTAATCTGTATCAGTCCTTTCCCTGAAATCTAACTTTTTAAGAGATTTTTCACAAATTAAGACTTAATTTTGAAGCTTTTATGCGAGTTCTTAATCAGAACACTTTCAAGAATTAAAAAACTTAAGTTTTATTTTAATCCAATTTAATGACTGTTTAGACCCGTTTTAACCTTTATATTCTTCAATTGCACACACGTTTGACGTCATTTAATTGCAAATTTGCCTTTTGTGGTCATGGCTTATAATCAGCTTTTATGTGAGCACTAAATCTCTTTGCATAAGCAAAATATTACAGAAAATCAAACTTTAATATATGTTTTGCATTAATTTTCTAAAATTGAATTATAGAGAAATAACTCATTTAAATAGAAAAAATACTTGATTCATAAAAATTATGTTTTATACAGTGGCATAACCAACAATTTTTGTTAAGGTGGGGGTTGAGCTACACCTACAAAATTCCAAGATATGTATTTCTTAAAAGATAAATTGCTACAGACCTACATTTTTTAGGAAATTCTCTGTGGATCGGCTATAGCCTCCCCCCTTAGCTGGTTATGCCAGTGCAGTGTCAGTGGTTTCATCTGATAACTCATTTGCATATAAACGCTAACACTTCAAAAGCTAACCTTAATTCTGCTTTAAATATCGCACAATTATTATATATTTGATAACCTAAAGCTCCTTTGGTTTGGCACTCAATTAACATTCCTGTGATCGTCTGCTTTATCTATATTATCAATTATAAACACGAGTTTTCGGAATCTGTTTTGCTATTTAAAAAAATGCTTTTTACGTAAAACATTGTCTGTTTTGCAAATTGCAATTAAATATGTGCTGCATCTACTTTACTGACAGCTTTATATTTAAGTCCACTATTAGTAGAAGTTATCAAATTAGACGATAGACTGAAAAATTACAATAAGAACTTATTTAATGACTAAATAAAGTCTAAATACCGGTAATAAAGTATAAATAATATATAAGAATATATAATACATTTATTAAAATTACAAAATTTGGCCTAAACTTTAAATTTAATTATTTAAATAAATTTTAATGAAATTAGAGATTCTTTACCAAAATTCTAGACTAGAATATAAAATGCATGTCATGTAAGGTTCCCGTTCTTCTAATTAATAATAAATTACTAAATAAGAAATTAATTATAAATGGAATTAGAGTTCGGTTTTCTTTGAATCCAAAGTATTAGATGAGAAACTATGGAGAATATTAAGTCTTCCTTTCATTTCATTTTTCTTGTTTTCGGTTAATTTTCCTGAAATTATATTCTTTACTCTTTCGATCTCACTTTCAATGAATTTATCTCCTCTTTCGATAACTTTTTGCATAAGTTTCACATAAATATCGGCCGATTTCTTGTGGTCTTCATTTGTGAGTTCATTCAATTGTTGTTTGGCTTCGTTCTCAATCTTCAGCTGTTCTTCTTTGTCGGCATTCATGAAACGTTCGGCCAATTCGTCGAAATCTTCTAAACATTTATCCAAAAGAATTCTGAGTCCGGAATGTTTTCGAATAAAACTAATAATAGAATCGGATTTGAATTCTCCGTCAAAATGAATCGGATTTTCAGGTTTTCCGTCAATGAATAGCTTAAGGACAGGGAAGTCATCCTTTTTGACGCCATATCTTTCGGCCAAATCCATGTTCTCTTTATCCCCAAACTCTTGAACTCCAATTTCAGCGATAAGTAAGTTATGGTTCAATGCATTTGTGGCCACTTTTCCGAACTCATCGTGTTTTTCGCCATAAGGGTATTGAATGTCAAACTTTACTAACGATGTCTTGAATTTAGTGATTATCTGTCAATACATTAATGATTAATATGTATAATAATCATAATAATTGATAAATCAATGCAAACAATGCATACTTTATCAAAAGTGAGAGAATCTAAAGAAACAGATCCACGAAAGGCTTCGTTGACCGGCAATGATATCAATTGTAATTTCAATACTATTACTATTGATAACAGTATTGAACACTTCATTGTTTGCAATCAATTAATTATTATATTAAAAATCAAATAATAATAATAATTGTATTAATTGTATTGAAATCAAAATCTAATAATTATTACAAATATTCGAAAGTTTTCTATAAAAGAATGCAATCATTTATGAAATGTTTGGAACAAACTATTCGTCTGTTAAGTGAGTGCTTCACAAACTTTTTTGTCTCGCGGATCATATATACAAATATTCAGTGGTTTGCATAGAGTTTATGTTGCGATTTATAGCTGCGGATCAATACAGAGCCATAAACACATGTTTGAGAAGAGTTGTGTTTAGTGAATGCCTATTAAGTTAAGGGCAATAGAGATAGAGTCAAACTTAAAGCCCAGATATTATGCTTTTCCTTCACGCAGTGCAGCAAACAGTAGAAAAGTTGAACATAAAATACAGAAAAGTTTAGAAAAAAGTGTTGTATTTTTTGAGATTAATTTATTTTGCGCAATGAGACAAGAGGTAGACGTGAACAATACATATGATGTAGTCGTTAGCGAGGGTTTAATTATTTGAGACATAGGCTCCAAACCTTGGTCGCAGTGATTTATCTTAATTATAAGTTAATTAATAGTAATGGACATCAGTTCAAATACGTGAGCCATCGCTCGCGTCATTACAATTAAAGCTCAATTTGACCAAAACTTGAGTTATATTAAGGAAATGTTTTATTGAAAGTATAAAAATTCAAAGAGAAGACCAAACGAACACTTTTCATAAGTCTATAAAATCAAACAATAGTTGCAGAATAGTTGGTATTACTTTATACCCCTTAAAATTAGTTTAAACTTCAATTTGAGACAAATAAAGCTAATGTTAAATTCTGTCACATTTCATAACATAACATAACTTTTCTTCTTTTAAGATCTTTACTCGGAATTAGAGTGAGATTTTTGCAGTTTATACCCTTTGTCCGCGTGGGCTAATGCTAGGTGTCTAGGGTTTGCTCGAAAACAAAGGCATGTGGGCGATGCATCCGAGTCAAAGAAGTGCAGTGTCCGGGGTGCGTACTCAGAACCCCTCGATCATGAGTACAACACCTTTCCACTGGGCTTTCCTGACTTCACTAATAACAAAACAATTAAAAAGTCTTATATTGAAAATTGCAAAATTGTCATAAAAGTGAAGAATCGATAACGTATTTCTAACTGTAGAACTAACTTCACAGCTGCTATGATCTCAGTCAGGGTTTTTTGAATAAATGTTATCATTTGAACCTAAAAATGTAAAGAATATAATCAAATGTTTGGTTCAATTAATTTTTGATTTTGGCTTTTCTTCAATAAACTCTGTTATTAAAAGGATTAAAAGTACACCAAAAGAAAAGCACAGTTTTAAGATATATGCTTTATTGCAGTGATGGGCAACTGGCGGTCCACTGACATAAACTATGTTTTTTCTGGCCCTTTGGGCAAAATGAGTTGCCCATCACTGCTTTAGTGTATAACACACGATAATAAAATAACTTTCAAACTCTATTCAATCTGATAGAGTGATAGTTGAATAAAGTTTATAATATATTAAACAGACAGTGATTCAAAGATAAAAATGTTTTATAGTTTGTCATAGACTGGTCATAGTTTGGCTAAAATAAAATTAGAAATTTCGGTTAATATATTTTATTCAATATTTTTAAAGTTTTTAGTAAATATATTAAATTTTAATTTATTTTATCGATTAAATCGTTTAATATTTAGGCCATTATTCCAAAGATTTAATATTTATATTTTTCCAATTTCTAAACACTGTTTAATCATAATTAAAGATTTTAATTAACATTTATTTGAAAGGATTTTTACCCGAAAATGAACATTGAATGCATGCTTTTTATCTTAAGTTCAAACTTAATTATATGTCAAACTCGTATTACAAACTATGAGCCTTATTCACAAACAGCCCTTAAGTATTAGCGAAAGTAGCATGCTGTTTTTTATATTTTAAAAACGCATTTTTGTTGAAAATGGTTATCAAATAATTATAGAGTTTGGCATTATTTTGTTACCTACCGAAAAGAGGGGTTTTATTACTGAAAAAAATCAATAAGCCTCATCATAAGTCAACTTATTTTCAATTTGATGCAGAGAGGCCTTTATTAAAAAATTTTGCTCATTCTTTACAAGTCTAATGCATTCATTAATATGCATTATTTTTTATTTAAATATACAGTTATACAGTATTTTTTCATATGTAGAATCATTACGTAAAATAAGATAAAGAGAATTATTGCTCACATTTATCGATTAAGAAGAATAAGTAATTCTTTATTAATAATAATTTGTCTTTTAAATTATTTCACTTATCATAATATTTAAAAATTACAATAAAGTATGAATAACTAATTTTCAGATAAAATCGTATGATTTTTGAATAAATTAATTTCAATATTTTTAATTTTAAAAAATGAATTAATAGTTGCAAAAGAACGGGAGAACCACTAAAATAACAGATATGACTTACAAAATATTACTCAATCTTTTTTAAGTTTTAGTCATTTCCTCATAACGTTTGATAACATCAGAGAAGTTTTACAATAATTATTGTAAAACTCTTTTTATGGTAATTTCCTTTTAAAATATTGATAAAAGATCTTGAGATGAGGCTATTTACAGATCCCGGAAAGTCAAATGGATTGAAGGGATTTATTAAAAAATGATTTATTACTCATAATTAATGTTTAACGAATAACTTACTGATATTGAATGCAATTCAATCAATTGAGAAGCTTCTTAGATAACTAATGATTCACAGAGTCTAGAGCTTCACTCTAAAGTTGTATAATTTAATATTAAAAAGTACAATAAAATGTTATCTCTCGGCAAATATTTCTCGAGAAACTTTCTACAAATTTCGGAATTCACATCACTATTTGTTTCAGTTTCATATTTGATTAAAATTATATTTTTTTTCAAAAAATTTTTAAATTATATTTAAGCTTTAATACATCAAACATTAGCACAATTTAATGATTTTAATGTTTCTCTAAAAAAAGATATATTAAAAAAAAATATTTGTTATGAAAACACATTTGGATAAAAAATTGTTATTGAAAACCCAAAAGATTATATCTGGTATTAAAATTTTGTTTATTAGACTAGTGTCGTAATAGAGACAAAACAATTTTTTCTATTAAGACAGTCTTCGTTATAGGTGGACAAAAGAAAATGAATTAGACTTAATAAAGAAGACACGTGCAAAAGATTTATTATTATCTTATATAAAGAAATCATAGAAACCAAACCAAACTAAACCCTTTATCTCTTATTATAATTTCAAAATATAGTTTTGCATAAAACCTAATCACTTAATCTCTAGAATCCCAACGAGTCTGGAAAATGGATTAAGACAACCCTTATCTAAAATACGACATTATATAATACATAAACCAAAGATTTTACAGTACAGTACAGATGTAAAAAAGGCAAATGTTATCGAATTTGCAAATAATTAGCTTAAGAAAAGACCGGGAAATACTGACTCTACAGACGCCTGATTATTATAATATCTATAGTGGTATTCACTGTATAAGGAATGCGTGGAATCTATAAATGAATGAATAAGGAAAGATCCAAATGAGCACAAATATGCGATTCAGCATTAGGTCAGGGACTTATGGCTTACACTTATATGTAATCTATAAAAATATAATCTATTTTTCACAGTTTGAAAACCACTCTCTAATGTCTAATAAAGTTTTAAGCAATTAATTTACAAAACCGTAAAGTAATCATTTCTTATGATATATGATATAACTTTAATAATACGTTTTTTGTTTATAATTCCCTGCATTTAAGGAATGATTAAAATTATTGCTTTTCATTGAATAGCTTTCAGCCAATCATAAGTTTATCAACTAATGGGAGGATTCAGTGTTTCAAAGATGGAAGACTTGAGTGAGTGTGAGTTGAAGTGAGTTCTACTGTATGTCAATCTATGGGATGAATACTAGTTTACTGTATTCTGTATTAATATATGATATTGAATGTGAAGCAAAATAGCAAATTCATAATTATTAGTGTTTATGATGACTCTGTTTGACTCATAGAGAAAATGGTGAAACTTTTGATTCAAATGTTACTGAAATGATAAGTAGTACTCAAGAGAATGATGTGAGTTATGAGTTATCGTTAATTATTGCTATCATTTGTTTATTTATATGTTAATCAATATTTCAAATCAATTCAAATACAGTCACGATTTTCAATGCAGTCCTGAACCACATCTCTATATCAATACTAAACTCTATTTCTTATAAACATTTATTTCTATTTATCATTTATTTATCATATTTTACTAATTATTTGAATTGATTTTTATTCTTTTAATTCAATTACTATTTATAGTTAACTATGTATTGATTGCTATGCTGTGAGTCTATGGCTATCGATATATTGATAAATAATTAATTTGTTGAGCCTTTCAATGCATTGAATGAATGGTTTACTAAATACAAAAATTAATATTTTGGTAAATATTTATGCGATTATTGCTTAACAATTGTCCTATTTTTGAGTTTCATTTAATAATAGTATTATTTTTTGTGATTTCCTTTAATATAAATATTTGTTTGCTTTTGAAGATGTGCTCAAAAGAGAGAAATAATGAATATGTCATAAAACAGTATTAATAAGTGAAAAGTTTCCTAATCTTTAACATTACTAACAATGACGTAATTATAAAGAATTTGTTTATTAATAGAATATAAGTATTATTAATATTTAATTAGTAATTATCAAAATTGATTCACGTTTAATAGTAATTCAATTTGAATGTAAGTTCTATTTGATGTGATATTAAGTATGCGTTCATTTCTATCTGTTTGGACTCATTTCACACTTTTCTCACTTTGTTTTCAACTAATAGAATGCAAAACAGTAATAATAGTTATAATAATAATAAAGTAGTTTAGAGTTAATTTGTTTGTCTAATTGACTAAATGTCTGATTTGTGTGAAACATGTCTTAATCGGTCTC
>JAQGAM010000417.1:0-13140 GCA_034697665.1 Nanhermannia comitalis
CTTTTTTGGCATACAGTTAGACTCGAACCCACAGCCACTCAGTGAACTGTGTGAACTTTTGACTCAATAATGAGCCAGCGCCTAGACCACTAAGCCAGCAATTATTAAAAAACATAGAATCTGGTAATAATGATATAGTGTTTTACTATTAGTCTGTCAGGAATCTGACTTTGTATCAAAACTACGAAAGAAATGTTTAAGATATGCATTAAATTATTAATACAGAAATTTTAAATATTTACAGTACTTTAGCTAACTGTAAAACTGAATTAATACTGTATAACATAAGCCCATATTACAAGTAATACTTAAAGTGCTAAATTTTTTGAAAACTATGATTTTTTTGTTGTGGTATTAATAGAATTAATTTATTTCTATGATTTCGACATTTGAATACACAGTTGAGTTCTTTTTGCAAACACTCAAGACTTGAGTCTCAAGTATATAAAGTTTTGCAAAAACTACTGTATTATGTGCCGTATGTTCTGATGTAAAAATTCATTAACATTTGAACTTTATTTTTATTTAAGCACTTAATGATTGAACAAAATAGTACAAAGATCATGATTAATGCCAGCGCACTATTATTTATGGCTCATTTCATTGTTGTTTTTATAATGGCGTTACCACAATATTTGCATTTCAGGAATAGATTTAGAATCTAATTGTGTATAAAATAGTAATACATTTTTTCTATAATAAAATATCAAAGAGGAAACTGTGGCTCTGATAGCATTCATCATTTTCTTAGTATGTTTCGCATGCATTGAACAATATTTTAATACACATTATGAACGGCGTAAAGCTTAATGTTATTGAGATAATGATGGCCTCAATTAAAAAGAAAGTGTAACTCACTTTATAAAGGGCTGCCAAATGGCTTTTTGTGGCGATGAGAAAGTGCTGATTAACTCCAGGATGATCTAAATCATGAGATACTGCTGCTAATAATGAACACATAGCTTCCAATGGAGTGAGATATCGGTTTATTTTGCTCTCTTGTATAAAGCAGTGCATAGCTTGGGTCACGTCCGCCGCATGAACTGAGTTATGGTAAGGATTTGTGTCGTGATAACCTACAGATTTGTCAGACATTTATAAGCTTTGTCTCAACACTTATATAGCTATTAAGTAAAGACAATTACCCGCTTCCAGAAAACCTATTTTTGCCAAAATTAAACAGATAATGAAATTTTTTTTAATTGGTTTCTTTAGTTTCTTTTTATTGATTTATCGTTTCTAAAGTAAGGGATCACTTACGAAAACATCGCAATACGTTTATTACGTCTAATTTGAAAATTTTTATGAAATTATATTCAATGAAAAGATGAAAGAGTAAACTCGATAACGAATGGCCACCAGTGAGAACGTCAAGAGTGAAAGTGTTAAACCTCCACTTCGATGATTGTCTCAAATATCTGGTTGTGATATCATAATAACTTTGATCCAGAAGAGCAATCGGATCAATATGTATGCTTCGTTGGATACTTTTACGACGTCGTAATGTTAGCAAAAGATATCCTCTTTTCTCTTCATTGTCTTTATCTTCCATTTCGGACCCGTCTTGTGGCTGATGAATCTCTGGTACTATAATAACATAAATATTACGGTAATTTCATTACTAAAAGATTGATTTAGATTTTAATTTGTAATTATCGCAGACTCACTGCATTCAATTTGGTGTCTATTATTTGGACCATTTGTACTCGAATCAAGTGTTGGATGGGATGACGCTCGGTGTGTATCTAATATGCATTGAGTTTAAACATTTATTATTACTAAGGCTGGTATTACGGTATTTACCGGTTTTAAAATTTCATTTCGGAAAAATTATTTTAACTCAATTCGGTTTTATATTTTGATAATTATAAAAATAGAAATTTCGGTTTATATGGATTTTAAAATTGTTTTAGCAGTGAATACAAAATTCATATCATTAATAATACATATACTGTATTTATGTTATCCAACTCATAAACAAATAGAATAAAAGAATTATTTTTACTTAAAGTAAATAAAACCCGAATAAAATAAAACTAAAAACGCATTCAATATCTATGAAATAATATTAATTCGTAACTAAACATCAAAATGTTCTAATAATTCTATTACTAAACACAGACCAAACTGATATGGAATAGAAATGAAATCAAAACTTTTTCAAGAAGTGATGGAATTGAATCAAACGAAAGAATCTTATACTTTATTAACAGCAAAATTGACAGTTTTTAATTTGAATCAATTAATTAAAAACCGATTAAAGAGGACATTAAAATGTTACGCTACATATTACTGTGCGTTTACTGCAATTTAATTTTAGACTCAAAACCAAGCGTTTAAAATATTTGTGAAAGTTTCAAATTTAAGACTAAAATGAAGTGCCAGTAATTTAAATTCTAGTCAGATGGTTGTCAACACAGATTTTACTGCAATTTCAATCATTAGATCCATAAAACTAAACATTCAGGCATTCATTCAAATATATATCACAGCCTTTTATTGATAAATCATTTAAGAATAGCGTTTTCAAACTTATTATATTGTTGAGAAATATTTTCATATTTACCTAAAATCCAAGTAAAGCATAGAGTCTGATCATCTTGAGAATGAACTGTAATAACTGTTGGCTCAGTATTCTATAGGAAAAATCATTAGAGAATAAGAATTTGTATTTATGTATTTGTATGTATTGTGCTTTTCATTGAAATCGGTATTTAAAAAATGTTATGAAAAATAACTCATTTGGTTGATTTGTATCTTCAATTTAATGTGTCTGATAAAAAAATGATTTATTGATTTATATTAAAGTTTACATCAAAATTAGTATAAATGTTGGTTTTGAAATAAATTTTTAACCACATATTAAGTCAAAAAAATATAAGTTCGAGAGTTTGCGGAAGAACTGTATCAATCAAAGACATCTTCTGAGTTCAAAGAAAACAAAATTAAATTTAATTACTCTTCATGTGTGAAACTTGAGTCTCAAATCGCGAATTAATAAAATAGTATTCAAATATTACACTTATTTTAAACATTTCTAATAATAGTATTTTTGGCTTAACATACATACTGTTATCTGAAATCTCGATTTATTATAATGGTGTTAAATATTGAATGTTTAAAATTAAGATTAACATTATTACAGACAGTACTGCATTGATATAAATGATTCAAAAGACAGCTTAAAGAAATGGGACATATTTTGTTTGATTGTCTTCATTAGGAAATCAAGTGTTTATCTAAATATAAAACTGAATTTAAAACAGAGAATAAATTCAAATATTATATAAGAATTTTCGTTATACTCTAATTGTAAAAGTGAGAGATTTTGCCTTATTGTGCACAATATTCAGATAATCATGTCTTCAGCTACTCTTCTTTGCACATGGGAACAAAAAACTCATCTTTTTATACAATATTTATAGAAAGATTGTTTGTATAGTTTCTATAATTTAGAATATATTTTGAAAACATTCTGTATATTTGGTGCATATTTTAAACAAACGATTGAAATATCATAATAAATATTCTGAATAAACAAAGCTCAGCAGTAAAGCCGATTATGACAGTCATAGACAATAAATTCAAAAGTATTTTAAATATGAGAATTGTATAATCAATATCAGGTCTGGTATAGCCTTTACTTCATATAAACTAAATTACTTAAAGAAATTCTGTAATTACACAAAAAAATTATTATTTGATAAAAACTGCTGTTCATCAGGAAGACATTCAAACAGAATAAACCAAAAAATTATACTTCGCCCACACAACCAATAAAAATGATTTCTCATTGAGGTTCGAGTAGGGCTTTATCGTTATTATCCTTATTTAAATTTTAAGTAGTGATTAGTAGAACATTATACTTAAGATACAAACTAAATGTTCCCAAAATGTCTAAAAACAAATATTTTAAAATGTTTTTAAACATTTTAATGACATTTTAAAATAGTTTTGACCACATATTCATTTTGATCTAATTAATTAAAGTTATTTTTAAAAATGATAAAATCAGTTTAAATTATGTTCTAAAATATATTAAAACAAGTTTTTCGGAAAATAGATTCACAAACATTAGTTATACTGTACTGTAATTACAAGTTTATTAATTTTTGTCTTTGATTTTTAGTGTAATTTTTAAGCACCAAAATTAGATTTTCTAAAATTAAATTTTAAGGCATTTAACTGATAATGTTTTCAATAAAAATTTTTATATGCATTAATTTATGACATAATCAAATCCAAGAGACACGAGCTTAGAATTTTAACTCGAGATTTGAAGTCTATTTCAAGTCTATTAAACTAAAAAACTTTATTTGAAAATATTTTACTAAAGAGAATGAATACTAGTTTTACTAACCATTGATAGCTATCCTGACTTATGTTAAACAAAACTAATAGGGGAACGATTTGCACAAATATTAAGTAATTTTATTATTTATATTATCGCATAAAAGATTTATGTATTTTTCTAATTAATCGAGTAATTAATCATTAATCACGTAATTAATAAAGTAATAAAATCAAATGTGTTTCTAAGTGTTTACTATCAAAAATTATTTTATATACTGCTCTTATATACAGTATTTACTAACAAAGAGTTAAATATTGCACTAAAAAGTGTCGAAATTTAAGGCATTTGTTTTAAGCAGTAATTGAAAACTTGTTTGTGAAGTTAAATTTCAAACATTAAATACAGTATTTATGACATGTTTTTTAAATACGCAACAAGTTGTCAACATTTGATTTATATATTGAGGTTTTGAATATACAATATATTTGTTCATTATAATAATTGTTAAGCAATAAAAACATTTTTTAGTTTAAATTATTTGTGGAAAACCTTAAAAAAATCCTTATCTTAGTATTTAATTAATCTTAGAGTTTAAAAGATTAACTTTTCTGTTATTTACTTAAGTGAATGAATTAATAGATGAAAATTAATCTTGAGTTGAAGGCATATTCTGGTTCGCATCAAGTCTTTAAAGCTAAGACTCTTACGGCCAAGAATTTGACCGCTACTACATTTAGCACTAAGCAGTCTTTAGAAATCATGAAAAATAGTTTAAGTGATCAATTCTGGTTACATGAGATCTACATGAGATCCAGTGAGTTGAACTTTTTTCAAGTAATTTATTAAGAACTCAGAATAACATAAAAAGATTTCTTTCATTTAACTCAAATTTTTTACTTTAAATTAAAATTAAAAATTAGATTAAGTTATATGTTATAAATTATAAGCTTAACATCTTTAACATAATCTCTTATAGCATTTAAGTGCCATAAATAGTGGTCGACTAAGAAAGCCAAAGCAGCTTAAAGTTTTTGATGAATTATGTGTAGGACTAGTATTTTATTTAAAATAATCTCTTAATTATAAAAGATTTTTAAGTAATGCCCTTCAGACCAGAAGTACTGGTGCGCACTGCTGGTACAGTACCATAAATTTATAAAACTAGAGGACCATTAAACGAGCAAAAACTTTTTTTCTACCAATTACATCAATTCTTATGTAAATTTCCATAAATTCATTTGATTTTATCATTTTTAAGGGGTCACAAATATGATTCTTATAAAGGTCAGCATCTTTTATATGAATTTTAGTCAACTATGACATGACATTTGTAACAAAAATATTTATCGAATCGGTTTGCAAGTACCCACACGTTTCCCTTTTATGACATTAACCACTAAATTCTATTTCCAATTAATTTATTAATTTTCATTCCACTTTTGCACTCCATTGCAATAATTTTCGTAATCAAGTTTTTTTAATCAACAGTTACTGTAACCCTTTTAGACATAATTATATAACTTTAAAAATTTTAAAAAGTTTTAAAACTCAAATAGTATACAAATAACAATCAATAAAAATTTTAATGAAAAATATTTCACAATCGATTTGCTATAATTCATGTAATTCCGAAAGTGAAAATTGAAATAATGATTATTGTTTGCATTGTTTTAAAACTTTCTTTTAAATAAAATAAAAATTAATTTTTTAACGAAAACATTCTCTGATTTATTTAATGAGAAGTAAAAAGCTATAAATTGCGCTTAAATGGCAAAAAAGCATTAAATTGTCTTCAATAATGAGTGTCGGCCAACATTTTGATAAACCAATTGTCAACTTAGAAGTTAACGAGTTGGACAGTATTTGACGGTATTATCTATAGAAAGGGATTATTTGACTCAATCAAATCTTTAACATTATTGTTCCTTTATTTATAGGGTGTTCTATAAGTCGATCACAATTTCCAATTGAAAATAGTTTTGTATTAGTAATATAGCGAGCATTACCTTATTTGCAAATTAGACCAACGTTTTAAAAATCTGCATATTTTTTGAAAATATTATTTTAATTGATTATAGATTAAGTCATAGCATATTAATTATGGCGAAAATGACCCCTACATCATGTTTTGATAACCCGGTGCAAAGCTATTTTTAGCATTGTGCTGATTAAAATGGTTTTATAGCTGGACCCCACCCACCCCTTTTGAGCTGCATAATTAATGCATAATCTTAATAGAAATGGCAACAATGCGGACCCTTGTTTGCAAAGTATGCCATACATATCCTCAGCGAGATTCTCTACAATAACTATACTGTACATTAAATATATTATGAATTAAAGTTTTGATTTTGATTAGAAATGTTTATCAGTCTTTTTCTAATAAATCAATGAAAACGTTTAATAATTTGAAATCTTTTATAATAAATAATTTAATAAATTAAAAAATAGTCTTAAGATAACTGCAAATATTATCCGAAAATGCAAAAATATTTTTTAAATAAGCGAATATTTTCTAAAAAATACGATAACATAATGGAATAGAATTAATTATAACAAATTTTTTTATATGTTTATTCTCAATATTTGTTCGAATAGAATCCAAGTTTAATAATAAATGTTTCGACAAAATGAGACAAAGTGTTGAATATAGTTTTTATGCTATGAATTCCAAATTATTTTCTTCGAAAGTGTATTTTTGTTCAAAATTTTCTCTAAAGAATTTAGACTTTTCAATAACAAAATCAGATTATTTATTGAGATAATTATGAACTGATTCGGTATCAGTCGCCTATTGCCTACATTCCTATTCTGGAGGCTCTGGTAATAAATCTAAAGCTTCTATACCTTAAAAGCTGCGTTTCCTTTAATCCTAATAGGAGTCATCGAAATATAAATATTGTGTTGAGCTCTTAGAAACTTTTAAACAAACAAACGATTGTTATTTTTATAATATAATTAGTTTTATTAAAGCTCAATGAAACACAAAATATGAGTTCAGTGAATGACAATAGAAATTGATTGGATGTAAGAAACATCAAAAACTCACTTATAAAAGGTTCTCATAAAAAGCGGCGCATTCTTTCAGAATATTATATTCAATTTAAAGAAGAAAAGAATTTTCAAATAATTCTGCAGTCCTTTAGTTATTGATATAAAATACGCCATAAATGTAATGTCTATTGAAACCGTTGAAACCATGTCTGCAAATGAAAACATCTTTCATAGAAGAGAATGGCTTGACATTGATTATTACATGTTTAATAGACAGATGGGCTTTAAAAAAGCGGAAGCGTTTGCATTGTGATCAAACATAAAATTTTTCTATTAAATTTAGAAATTAGTCAAAAGTAGGTTATTCTTCTACAATAGACGAATATAAGAGACTTCTATGAGAGACTTCTATGAGAAACTTCTATGAGAGACTTTACTAATTTGCTAATCAATTACAGTTCTAAATGGAATAATAATCTATTTTTTAATACATATTCATCAATTAATTACAAATGAATTTAACCAATTTCTTTAATTCTTGAGTGAAAATTTAAATTTTAAAATCAATTCATAATCTTTGTCATACTGTACTATACTGTAATACTTAATTATACAATACTAGGTAGCAATTAATTTAATATAATATAATTTTTTGGTTTATCGTCATTGAAATTGTCTTATTAAATAATGAATTTGATAGAAATATCAATTTTTGCAATAATAAACCTAATTTGCACTTTATATTCGACTAGGAGTGCAAAACTGAAATAACACTTTTTAGTGCAGCTGCTTCTCTGTTTACAATTTTTGCATCTATTTACTTATTTGCATGAAATACTGTTTGAATAATATGCAACTCTTACATACAAGACATACAGTACTGTATAGAAAATGAAAACAACTAAAAATAAGGTGATTCTAATTTTTGGATTTGGCTCTAATTCAAGCATAATAGAGTCAAAAGCCAATAACCTCTTGACTTTTTAGTTATATGCCAACTACTTAAACAATTTCTAAATTCTGTTAAAATTTTAATTTTCAATTTAACAAAGAATTAGTTGTATATAAAATAAAATTAGAGACAACTTATTCAGAACAAGAATTATGTTTGAGATTAAGACTAATCTATTTCGAGTCTAATTTATGATAATTTTTTGGCAAAATACCACTTAACTGACTAAACTCTATTTAAATTATATAATAACTCACACATTTAGCACTTGCTATTATAAAATTATCAGTAGAACAATCATAATATTTTAGTTTTACTAACGATTTATAAATTCTTTCATATTATATAAATATTGGTTAATCGATAAAAGTCATGGTTTTAAACACTAAAATATAAAATTATTAATTATTTAGGTGTACTATACTGTAAAAAATTGATGTAATATTGATTTGCTAGAGGATAAGTAATAGACGTTTTAAGCTAACTATAATGGTATAACATTAGAGTTCACTTAAATTTCTTTTTAAAAAATTTTTTAAATTAAAGAATTTAATACGTGTTAAAAAAACTAAAACTTTAACTAAAATAAAGATCAAGAATTTAAATTATTTGTGTTTTTTCAGTCAGATTGTAAGGCTTTGCAAAAATATCTGCGCGAATGTATTCCATTCGTTGGCTTAATATTTGATCTTAAAATTCCTTTCACTTGCTTTATGTTTACTTTGAAAAACAATGCTTTAGTAATATTGATCAGTAAATAGTTAAAAAATATTTAATTTAATTTAATTTAATTTAATTATAATCAATTTGAGTATAAAATACAAACTATAATTCACTAAATCTATAAATTGCAAAGAGTAATAATGTTTGTAATAAACATCTTTACGCCTTTTGAATAATCATTTAATTAAAACTTTTTTGATAAATAACTGAAACTAAAATTAATTAAAAATTTTTTAAGTAAAAATGTCTAATAAGTACTGTATGTGCAGTATATACTGTATAATGAATGAAAATTAACATAAAATAAAATTAGACGAATCACCAAAAAAGTTAAATTTATTTCTCAAGGATTTTGAACAAAAATATTAATTTCGCAAATCCTTGTATTTGCAGAATATAATGGAATTATAGACAGTGTTAAACAACAATTCTTTAAGTCTCACTTAGAATTGTAGAAAAGATGTTTTTCTTTTGAATTTTGATGAAAAAATAGCTTTCATTAGAAGGAAAAGAATCTTAATAAAGACATCTTCTAAGGGTTTTCTTCTAAGGTTTTCTTTTTGAGCTCTTTCAATGAAAACCTTCGATTAAAAGAGAATCCACTGAACAATAAGACACTACTCTATTAACTGAGGTTATGTTTTCTATGAAAATAATCTCTTTTTGTTTGACTATAAGTTATATTTAATATCTGAAAAAATTAAACGTAAATATTTGAATAAATAAATAATTTGAAATTCTTGAAAATAGATAAAACTTTGCTATCTTTCATATTTTTATTGTTAATTTATTTTTTACAAAATATGATTGCATTGTCATCAAAATCATTGAAACATAAAACTTTGGTTTTAAGACAAACAGTTCAAATCTAGAGCTATCTTATCGATTGATCTCAAGCTTAATCAATAGATTGGAAGAACTTTTTAGATCTGCCTTCAGTTCCATTTTATTAAAACACTATATTTTTAATCTAAACTTTGAATTCTCTGCAATTAGCTTATAGTCGAATGTAATTATTGTTTATAAATGACTTTTAATCTGCTAAACATTTAAATTCTAGCAAGAAATTAGTATAAAGTATTATAAGATGGCTTAACATTATTTTCATGCTTTCATCCAATGAATGAGACCAATAATAAACTACTTATACCTGTATATCAAATAGAAATGCACTGCAGTTATAACTTTTAGCAAATTTTTGTTTATAACTGAAGAGATTTTAACAAAGCATTCATTTCATCTGTGGTTCAATTTTGAACAATTCATATTAAATGTATTGAAAACAGTAACCAAAGCTTGTGTTTGAGTTGAAAAACTAATATAAAATTTAGTCAATAAAAACTAAATAAATAAAACTTTGAAGTTAATGGTCTGCTTAGTTGAGTGCAACGCGTTCTCAATATGCTATTTACATAAATGTGTAAAATATTACACATTTGGAGCCGTTTTCATACTAAATAAACTGTTTAAACATAAAATTGTTTAATATATAAATTTGAATATTTAAATAGTCAAACAAAGTAACAAACGCTGAGAATATTTGGAGTTTCGTTGAACTCAATACTCAACTAATAAATAAAGCCATGAATATATTTATTTCTTAGGTCCCAAATATTTTAGATTATATTTACTAAAAGGGCTCAAATATTTACTTAAAATTTACTCCAAAGGTCCAAAAATCTAATTTTCAGAAAAAATATTTCTACTTTTTAAATAACTTTTCTATTACTCTATATTATAACAAAAATATTTAAATATATTTATTTAAAACTTTAAATGTATTGATTTAAACACTGAAATATTGTGACAATATTTGTATATTTACTTAAATGCGAAATATTTAATTAAATAATTTATATTTATTAATATCGCAAATATTGATTCATAAGCCGCCAAATGAATCATTTTAAGTATTTGTAGGCAGAAAAAAGTTTAGGACATAATCTACAACCGGCAGATATTTATTATATACCATTTTCAGAGCTCTATTAATAAATAAGATTTTCTCAAAACTTTAATCAATAGCTAACAGAGCGATAGTGTCTTGAATTTTAATAACTAAGTTCACATAAATTATTTAGTAAACAAATGCTATGTAGGCCTCAAAAACACAATTTAAATGAGGATAAAAACATTTAAAAATCATTTAATGAAAATAGTGAAATTATAAATTAAATGCAAAGCTATAGTCAGCTCAAATAAATAGCAATCAATAAACTGTTTGTTTTTAAGATTCAATGAAACGTCAAATGTAATGAACTGCATATTTATAACACAATTATTTATCGCTAATCATCTAATCATGTTTTTAAAGGCCAGAAAATGTAAAATTACTAAATTACTCAGCACTTGATTATCAGTTAAAAGATAACAATATATTGTGATTGCAATTAAGAGAAATCTCTAAGCTATGCATTGTTACGATTGTAACAACCCTTACAATGCTTACAACCCTTACAATGCTTACAACCCTTACAACGCTTACAACTATGCAAATAAATGGTGAACTATTCAAATGTTTTTATACATCATTTATTATTAATTCTTTAAATAAATAATAAAAACATGTAAGAAATTGATGAGGCATATAATCTTATGCATGTGTTAGTACTGGTATTAAAATATCAACTCATTAAGTATAGAAACTCACTAAAGATAAACTTGTGTTTAATATTATATAAAGCTATTTCTGCAAATTAAGTGAGCTTTAAGAATAAACGTTTTCTACAACCAAATGAAATAAGGTTAACGAGTGGCTGAGTCTAACTGAGTCTTATTGCAGAAGAAGAGCCAATAAATTTAGTTTTTGGCGAACTGTTCAAAATTTATATAAAATATAACCTTTAAGTATATGTATTGTGAACCTTAAGAATAATCTCTATTCATAGCATTCCTGAATTATTAATAGAAAAATTATTTTCTTAACTATTTAGTTGAAGCATTACTAGTGCTATGAGTTATACAGTTTGCGAACGAATATAGTTATAAATATTTAGGTGTATTTATATGCATATTATTATACACTGTATATATAGGTATTCAATCGATTTAAAATACAGAACAGAACATCACTTATTTTTAGTGAACAGTAAATAACAGTTCAATGCTATAGAGTTAACTCATAGCTGAGTTCAAGGAATATAAATCTAAAGAAATAAACATAAACTAATAGTAGTGTAACTTATCTCTCAAATATTTATCAATGGATGAATTCAATGTATAGTCACTTCACAATTGAATTATTTTGGAAAAGGATTTCCACTAATTTCTATATAAATGTAATTATTCGAGAATAACAATAAAATGACAATCATTTTGAATTAATCTTTGAATAAAACATCACTTTATCCAAAAGCAAAATAATTGTGCAGCTAATTATCAAATTATTTAAAGAGTTGGATCGTTATAAGTGTTAAGGGTGTTAAGCGTGCAATAGCTTTAACTATTATAGTATAACAGTATAATACTGTTTGAGAACTTAAATTATTTAGAGCTCATTATCTAAAAATCTGACTCAGTTCTGACCAAAATCCTAACTTAGAATAAGTCTCCGAAGAGTCGATTCAAAAAATGTTTTCAAATATTTATAACAATCAGAACTAAATCTTAAACAAAAACTTATATTAATTGAATTTCAATAAATATAAATATACTGTATATAGAATTTGTAAATAAAGCTTAAAATATAATCAATGACTATAATTATTATGTATTGGATTCAAATCATATCAATTGGAATAAAACTTAAGTGCATTTTGATTGCAGTGTTTTATTAGTGAATCTCATAATTATCTCTAATAATAATCAAATAGTAAATAGAAATAAAAAAGTAGTTTTAGATAAAAATGAGTTTTATATGATAGGACTGATAGAGATTTACACTAATTTATGAAGCGGTGAACTGCAAACACACACTTTTAATGTACGATTAATATTACATAAAAGGCATTAATATTATCGATATTAACAAAAATTATATAACTTATAAACTGATATTAATGTAGAGTAGTCTAAAGCACTTATCAACCATACAGTGGTATCAGTCATAACGGTATTGGTGTGGCTTTGCTATGGTTTGGCAAATGTGAGCATTTTTGCCAAATTTCTAATATTTTAAAAGTCAAAAGAAGTCAATAGAAGTCAATGGAAACCAAACAAATCTCAATCAAATTAAATG
>JAQGAM010000418.1:0-13138 GCA_034697665.1 Nanhermannia comitalis
CGTATTGATACAGATATAAATACCAAATATAATGATGCTAGGTTCTCTTCATTCTCAAATACTAATAAATGCAAAAAATAAGAATTTTTTTAATCATTAAATAATATTTAAAAAACCATACATTAAATTGTTTAATCAAGTTTATCAGTATAGTTACAGTATATGTACTGTATATATACTAAAACTAAATAAGATTTTCAAAACTTGATTTGTAAAATTTGGAGCTTATTTTATCAAAAATATCAATAAAATTGTTACTCATTATAACTATAATGACTTCATTCAAAGATTTATTTATATTTCAAATGTTTAATTAAATTAATATAATATTGAAACATTATAAGAATGTAAAACTGTAAACATGTAAAATTATAAAAAAGTTTTGCAAATATTATTCTAAATTGTGTGTGGAACCGTTCTGTATTTACCACTCATTTTTTATTATAAATTTGATGTTTGGCGAAATGTTAATTCCAAATTGTCTCTCATTTAAATGTTGTAATCTTATTATTTAAACAACTATTTATAATTTAGTATTAAAATCAATGAACTCGACCAACGCATATCCTTAATTAAAGTGTTCTCATGAAATTTTGAAAACACTATTTTCCCTTATAAATGAATAGCTGCCACTTATTCTCTTGAGTCCATACTAACGTTATAAATACATTAAGTCCTATACTGTAATATACTTACCTGTAATGCATTATTCATTATTTATGGTCAATGAACAATATTAAAAAAAATATATGACTCATAAAAAATCGATAAACTGTTTGATGAAATCGAAACTATAGAAAGCAATTTAAAAACTTTCATTTATTTTGGTTTCACTTATGCCGATATGATTTTATCAATTGAGCTGAAAATAAGTAAAATGTCTAAAAATAAGTCAAATTTATTGAAAAACCTAAACTTTGAAATAATTGTATTTCTGGAACTTAAACGTTTGAATTAATAATCAAGCTCATAGCCTAAGGTGTAAATTTGAATATACAAGCTTAAGACTCCTTCAAGAAGATATATTGTTTTAATCTCGAACTCACCAACTCGTAAGATTCAGGAAAATGATGGAAAGTCTTTCTTATCGAAAAATTTGCGACTTGAATAGTCGATTCAATGCAATCGTGACTTACATTCAAAATTAATATAATTCAAGAAGATTTTATAAAATCTAGTGTTTATCAAGTTCTTAACGCTAAAAGAGGGGAAATCGTGAAAACTATTTCCATATCAATAATTTGAAGTCAAATAAATTGAACTCCAATAAGATGTACTTTTGCTGGCAATCAATTGACTTAATTTGATTTAAAGTTAAATTGAAGGGTTAATAGACATAGAAATGCCTATTCAATAGTGAAATAAATATCAATATTGAGGGCATTCAATACTTAAGATGTGGTCATAAAAAGTTAAAACTTAATGCTTATGGTTCTTCAATTTTAATAGTTTTAGTTTGTAAAACATGTTAAGAGTATTGTTTCGATTTGAATGATTGATGATATAATACAAGAGAGGGATTCTTACTTCTGTTATTTAGTTATGCATTTGTGGTTTAATTTGTTTTATTTTTACCCATAACTCAGTATTTACCGCTTCAATAAAAAGCAATGAACTTTTTTCGTTAACATACTGTTTAATATTCACAGCTTAAATATTCTTTCTTTTTATTAACTTAGGCTTAAATAAATTAGAGTTCATGTTTGACTAAACCATCTTATTCTTGCAACTAATTTGAAAACTTTGAAATCAAAACAGGATTCGATCAATAGTCAAACCTAACAATCGTATCGTCTAATGCAGACATATTTCTGAATAAGCTCTCATTTCCTTATTTTGCATTATTATTATTTTTATGGAATCAAACCCTAAGTTCATTAAACGATTTTTTCTTAAAAAATCAAATCAAAAAAGCAAAAGACAGAGCTTTAGATGAGAGCGAGACAGTTATAGCAATCATGATGAGGACCACACATGCATTTGCCGCAAAAAATGTTATGGTTTTGTTAAACGCAATAAGTTTTTTAAAAGATAGTTAACGTTAGTTTAGTTTTTAGCAATTTAGTAGAGCTCAAGAGAAGTAGGAGTGCCAGAAGAGACCGGATTGTGAACTAGTGTTCAGTACAATATTAAAACTGTAATCATTGAGTCGCAACACACCCGCACTTCTATGAAGAACTACAATAGAAGCTCATATACTAGTATTATATAATACTAAAAGTTTATATCTCTCCATCTTATTAATAATTCAATTTTTCACTAAAAATTTCATTATTATTTTCATTAATTACCAAACTTAGGAGGATTGCAATGGGTTGGGCTATTAGGTCTCTAATAAGTATTTTTATTGTGACATTTAGTTGAGCTGTTAATATATATTACCATTATATATATATAACATCATTTAATTGATGTTATAATATCTATTATACAAGTTTTAAAGATTAAGTTAAAGTTATTTACAAAACAAAGGAAGACCACTCTTACAAAAGAAAGGCTAAAAGTAATTGAATTCATGTATTCGTTAGAATTTATAAATATATTTTTGAAGCAAGAAATTATTTAATAGAAAGACGCCATAAATTCTAAAATATCTTAAGTGAGAAAATAGTACCGGTATGAGTACCTTTGCAATAAATATTCATTAGTTCCTTAATTTAATGTTATATCTTATTTAGTTTTCAAAATGTGATTTTTAATGGATTTTAAATTCCATTTTCGATATCAATTAATAGAAAATTACAATTAATATTAAGATGTAGTTTACTTACAAATTATTCGTATGTAATCAATGATAAACAACCATAAAAATCGTTTTTTATAAGTTTATGAAAGCCTTCAAAGTTGAAAATAGTGTTTGTAGTGTTTGACAAACTGACTGCTCGTACTTATATGTCATTTGAAATCATAACTTCGTCTGGAATTAATTGAAAAAACAATATATTTTATATATTAGTTAGCTTTATGCCAATATTTAATAATAGCCCATAACACTCTTATATTGTATAAAGGTGAGTTTTTGAAGAAATAATTTGAATCACTGATTAATTATTTATATCAATTATAACTAATGATGGGCATAATGAATCTCAAAACCTCTCGAATCCAAAACTCGAGATTCGGCTTCGAAATTGGTAGGTCTCAGAACCTCGAGGTTCCTACAGAAACCTTTAGAACCCAAACCTGTCCATCAGTAATTATAACATTTAGAGCGTTACTTACACCTATTATTTATTATTTCCTATTAAATCAACTTAGACGTTGAGAATTATTTAAATTTGCTGTGAGCCTACCTTAACTTAGTTTATAAAAAATATAATAAACTTAATCCCTAGTAATCAAAAAGGTAGATACTAGGGATACTAGTATACTGTATAATATACAGCAGTAATGATGTAACCAATGTAAATGACAGTATCCAAGATTTGTGTTCAAATGTTTGAGCATTTTGAATCTGTAAATAAAATTTAAAACAACTTCTTATTATTAATTTTACAATTTTTTTAAAAGACTTATTATGTTTATAAAAGAATTGATTTTACTTAATATGATAGACGATCATTGATAATTAGAGATAGGACTTTATACACTAAAAAATTGAAAAATACACATACATTTATGCACGAGAAAGCAGGAAAGTATGCACTAACAAAATAAGGTAAGACCAAAGAATTTTTTAAAAAATTTTACGAAAAAATCAGAGGGGAGACTATTTTTGAGAAAATCGTATAATATGCAAGAAAATAGCAATCATAAAATATGTAGATAAGTATAAAATCAGAGATAAAATTATGCAAAAAACAAAATATATATTTTATGCAAAATAGACGACTATTACACGTCTTGTAATTATATAATTGGTGCTTATTTTAAATTTTTATGGCGATAACTACACGCAAAAAACATGCAAATATGCAAAAGTCTTATTCCTATTGATAATTATTATAATTTAATTTGCAATGACTGAACAGACGTCAATAGCTTATTAAAAACATAATCTATTATTAATAAACTATTAATTAACTGAATAAATCAAAATTTTACAGAGAGTTGAATAGTTAAGATGGATGTTTGGCTCAGCCCAGACAAACTTAAATATAAGGTTTTTTGTACCTCTATTTTAAATCTAAAAGTTTTAAATTATAGTCCGATTAGTGTTAAAGATTCTAAAAATCATATTTGATTTCACAATTATAAGTTCAATATTAATAATAATAAGTCATACTCATTGGCAGAACAGACATAATCTTGAAGGATATCAGAGGTTAAGCGGCAAAAATTTGATAGAGCACTAAAATTTTCTAATAAAGTACATAAAACTGAGTCAATTTTGCAACAATTTAGGCTACAGTTGAGTACATTAATAGTGTGATGGCATGACGTGTGTGGCAAACATTTAGATTTTGTTATAAGCGCCTGCCTGAGGCCCGACCACCTCCAATGTGATTAGATTATCAGCCATTTTGACCAACTAATGGCACATTAAATAAAACTTTTGACTCTAAGCAACCATCATATAATGAAAGCTATTCGATAACAAAAACTAATAACAAGAAATTTTAGAATAATTATTACACGAATTCGCCATTTGGTAAACAGAAAATATCATTTCTATCAATTGTGATTGTGATCAATTCACTATCATTTCTATCTCTTATGGCTATAGTTTATAAGATCGAGACTAATAAATGACTCAATGCATTAAAAATTGCATTTTTTGAATTTTTTTCTATAAATACTAATTTTTTCGTACATTTTTATAATTTTCATTAGGCTTTCAAACAACTTAATTAGAGAAAAAATTTCAAATTCTTGTTAAACAAAATAAACTGATATGAAGAAAGAATTATTGCTTAAGCAGACATCTTGGGATGTCTTCATTAATAATGTGTTTTACCGTTTGATCCTTATCTTTGATGCTTCCCGAGGCTTAACCTGTGGTAGAGAATAAGTTAAGAAACAATAATGAGGTTGAGCTGAATTACCAGTACTTTATTATCCTTATATACAGAAAATAATGATCCTGAAAGATATGAGAAATTTTCAGACTAATGTCAATAATATATTCATGAGTTTCAACTTCAACACTAATTGGTTTACTTTTAAAAATTAAGAAAAATTATTTCGATTGAATCTGACGTTTGGATAAACAAAATATTTTATTTCTGAAACAAATTCTAATTCTAGTAAAAGAATATTAGGCTGAAAATGAAGCAAAATATAAATCGAGATTTTATCTAAATTTTATTTATAAAAATAGCAAATTATTTGATAATTCTATTACATAACCATAATTTGCAACAAAAGATAATATAAAATTAAATCATTAATTATATCACATTAAAAAATTAGGAGACAAAGAGTGAAAAGAGATGTTAGAGATAAAAATGTTAAAATAAATTAATAAAAATATTACAGAAATATATTTATTGACAACGAGTTTCTGCTAATCATATTTGAAAAATAGTAATCTTCAATGATTTCAATATTTTTACCTGTATTTGAATATTATACGTGTTAACAACTTTGAAGATGTTGGACATTTTCATATTTCGAAAATTTAATTTCCATATAAAGAGATTTAAGTCAGTTTATTGTATACTTTGCAAGTACTTTGCAAATGCTTTACGTTACACAAACTCAAGTTTTGTCCTGTAATTAATATATAAGAGAATAATAACAGCGAAATAAAATCACTTATAAACAAATAACAAAATTAAAAGTTATCTTAAATACTATGAATGTTTCATTGTTCTGATGGAATGGGAATCGCCTAAAGCGCAGATCAGAGCCCTCATCGATTTCAAAATTTTAAACTTAAGTCTATTTTTGAGTTTATCGATAATAAGGAAAAATTAAAGAAATATTAAACAAACATAAGAAGTATTAGCTAAGGCCCAACATTCTTGTGAAGTGCCATCAATATGTTAATGATCGCAAAGATATGAACTGCTTATTGACTTATTCAACATAAATACTTGTTTCATTTGAAACCTTATTTTTTCTTATGTCTATTTCTTCTTTGATGAATAAACATCATATGTGAATGCAATTCTATCATTCTGTTAAAACATAAACTTGAGAACCGCTCCTTCAAAGATCAATCTTTATGTGAAGTGATAGCAAACTCAATTTTTTAAAATGCGGTGTGTGTTGGGCTCGGCTTTGGTTCAAGTATAGCATCCAAACCAACAATAAGTTGTGCTAAAATTACAAAGCGCGCGATAAATACTTAATAGCAAAATAATATACAGCAATGACAACTGTTTTCATAAATATAATACAATATCATTTATTATAAGATTATTTTAATACTTATTCATAATTCCGCTCAATTTTTTCATAAGTTTTAATCATGTCTTTCATGTTTTAAACCTGTAAATAGAGTAAGCATTGAATTAAGAAATTAAATTATAATAAAATGAGTATTGTTTTTGTCAATTAAGATCAAAAGGTTAATATTCCTGTATTTAAAATAAAATTTTTCAAGAAATTAGTGATGAATTGAGAAATTCTGAATTTAAAGTAAGATCATTAATCGAATTGTGCTCTATATGAATGCGTGACAATAACTTACATTTATTTTTCAATTAGCTTTTTATTCATTTTCCATCTAATGTCACGAATCTATATCCAAATCATATCTATGGAATAATTTTACTTTTGGCTTAAAATGATCTGATTTAATGTCATATCTGGCCATTTATGTAAATCTACGCAAACTTTAATTCTCAAAATCTAAATTTCAGACAAAAAAACTTTTCAAAAAATTATAAAAAAATAAAACTGTTTAAGAATATAAACATAAATCTTTATTTTTTATCACATTAATTCAAATTTAAAATAACTTTTCATTTTACACTTTAAAAGATAATTAGAACTTAAAAAGTTTTCAAGTTTTTGGTTTCAAAAACTTTACACTTCAACATACAGTACACCTGAAATCGCATCAAATTATAATTTACATCATATGATTTTTTTGAAATTCAAACTTAAGCTAAAACACCTATTTTTCATCATCTTTTTAATAAACTTTAAGGGAAAAGTTCAAATTCATAACAGTGAATGCCAGTGAAAACATTTGACACCTTATACCTGAAGTGTAATTTAGTATACTATAGATGTTATCAATAATCGAGCAGTTGTTCATTGACACAAACACACAATTATTATGTTTTGAAAGCCATATTTTCACAGAAACACCTATCAATTTCTATCTTTGTATTTCCTTTTTCTACGTTCACTACAATTTCTTGCTTTTAAGATTTTGTAATTTTATAATCGTGTACGCCTTCAAGTGTTGATACTTGAATCCCACGCTTTGATTTATATTATTTGGAGCGTTGGTTCCGATAACGTATTTAATATTCTGTAAGAAAAAATATGATTTTCTGTTTGTTAAGCAGTCCCTTCAGTCTATTACCAGCTTATGAATAAAATTTTAATTAAATATTATAAACTTAAGCCAAACTTAAGTCAATCTTTATCTGAACTGTGTAATCTTCATAATCAAAGCGGAACATTAAAAGATAAAAATTGATTCTTAAATAGTTTTAAAGAGTTATCTATCAACTAATTTAAAAGTTTGGGGCAATTCAATGACAGAAAATTTTAAAATTAAGTTATAGTTTTTAAAATGTTTTAATGGTCTGTAAAATTTGATCACAGGATTATTCCAACCAATACTAACTAATCCGTACAGTTTCAATATCATTAAATATATTGGTTTGCCATTGGGTATGATATTTAGTACTTTTTAACAACTCATTTGGTTAGCAAAGACATGAACGCCACATATTGCCACACATTTACAGTGAAACAAACTTTAAATCGATAAAAGTTACCATTGAATGATAATTTCTATAATGAACTCAAGCTATTCAATGAATTAAGTCATTAAATGAATATAGTTTATAAACATTTATAGAATTTGTTTAAACTTCTTAAAACCTTTTTATGTTTTTTAAAGTTTTCATTTTAAATGAGTTTTGAAAACTAGAGTTTCACTATTTTTTCTGTACAATAACAAAGAGTAATAATAAAGTCATTCGTTTATTCCGTTTATTCTTTCAAAAGCTCAATGAAACTAAAAATCTTTTTTAGTGGTATTGAAGCCCACAGACATTATTCAATGTCTTTCAAATAAGTACAGGTAGATTCACAATACACTAAACTGGTATACGACCACTTTTTTTACTGATCCTACTTTGAGTGCAAAAACGGGAGATTAGTAAATGTGTAATAATTGCAGTTCAAAGTGTTTTTAAAATAAGAGATCAAGTAATAAAAAGGTAACTCCAAATATTGTAGAGAATCAATTAAATGACTTATGGTTTTGTACCTGACTCAGTGTTCACATCCTTTTATTAATTATCTTGTTTACTAACTTATAAGTTAGTTACTGTTCAGAATTCATTATAAATAATTTGTATTCAATCATATTTTCTATATTTGAATCCATATAGAGCTCTGTCGGATATTCCTTTAAAGAATACAAAATGAAATGTAATACACTTTCTCAGTATGTGTGTACACAATGTGTAGAGAATTATATGTTATTCTATATTATTTTATGATAAACTATTAATTCAATAAATATGTATTACTGCCGAACCTGGACTTAACAATTTCTTATTCTCTACAATAAAATTGGTTTATAAATAACAAAAGTAAACCCCATTGTGTTCAATGATATTGCTCTAAATTACACGGAAATCAACTTTTTAATGCGTTTTCTGAATATAGTTTTTGCTATAATGTTAATTACCAGTAAGAAACCTATTTTCTATTTTGTAAAGTTTTTTATTTTACAAAATAAAATATTTTTACCAGTTTTTGGTTCTGATATATCTTATTATATCCAACTTTACAGCATATTGAATGACAAATCTATGTGAATTATTTTGATAGAAAAGTGTTTCATGTCTTATCTTAACATAAAATATAAGGTATAAAGAATTTCAATTAATACACAAAAGTGTATCATTTGTGTGGGATTTTAATCATTAGATATAATTTATCTTATTTAACATGAATTCGGTTAATATATTCTTTAAAGCTTGCCCTCAATTATCTTATTTTAGATGCTTTTGTATAAACATCGGATTTCTATCACTTTTTAGGTCTGAAATTAGATTAAGTTTACAAGAATTATATTCAATATTAAACGTAAGCACCATTACTGAATTGTAATTTTAACATAGCTGTAACTAGTGTGGGAACCAGGGCTACGAACCTCTATAGATTACCAGATATATGGATATTACTTAATTCTTAATTATTGTAGAATATAATACTAATTTATTAGTATTAATAATAGTAATAATAAATTAGACAAATTAAGTCAAATTATTGAATTGAAGCGAATTTGTTTCACATAAATGTTTTTTATACCGTATAAATTTTGAAAAGTCATTCAGAACGCATCCAAAATAAAATTTCATCGCAAAATATCTAATTTAAATGTTTTCAGACTTATGATGGTTAATATGAAATTAAATCTTTATATTTATACTATTTGTGTATTCCTTGGTATTATTTGAATACATCTTTTCTGAGCTCTGTAAAAGATTTTTAAAAAAACGTTTTATGTTTATTAAAAGTTAAAGAAATCAATTTCCCGTATTTCACAGTTTGTAAATGCGATAAAGGGTTGGTTGAGTTCTTGTAAAAAAGCAATACTTTAAGTGTTTTCCTGTTCAAAAGTAATAAAAGTGTTGACATTAGAATGCTATGGATTTACTCATTCATGAATATTAAATTTTATTGCCGTAAAAGTTAAAAGAGAGCGGAAATGGAAAGTAAGCTCAAAAAATATTCTCTTAAAGCTATCGTTCACTGCAATGCTTTATTATTTCAAATCTATTTCAAATTACGCCCCAAATGGTAACGAGTGGTGTCTTATTTTGGGTGTTGTGTTGAAACTTTTGATTCAAAAGTCAGTATTTATATTAAACTTTGAGCGAAGTGAAGAATTGATAAGAAAGTAGACAAAACATTACAAAAAGAAGATCACCGGAAATGCAGAGGAAAACCCGCTAAACATAAGTCATCTCTTCCCTATCAATCTGATTCCACCCGAGTTGGAAGCGTAAAAACTATTATTTTCTCTATTATTATTACTATTACTACTACTTCTAACTCTAATTCTGTTATTTTTCATATCTTTAGTAAATCAGAACTCAATCACAATACAAGAGCAAAAACTTAAGTTAGTTTTAGGATATCGTAAGCGATAGTAAGAAAACAAGCAATAATTACTTTGTCTATTATAATAGCTTAACAAAGAGAAAACTGTTAGACAATTAAATTGACTCAAATTGATTTTTCAACATATTTTGCTTTAAGTAAATAATGAGAAATTGATAATATTTTAATTATTCACAACTTTCTCAATGATAAAATTACTTTATTAAAGTTAATTAAGACATATAATTAATCTTATGTTCGTTGCGCTATTTATATGTCAGCTCAATTAAAAACACAATTATTAATGTTTTTTCAAAGGTTGTCACAAAAATTGTTATTAAACCGATAAAACTTGATTTTAAAGCTTATGTAAACAATTAAATAAAAATTGATGAATGAAAGAGCCTTTGAATACTTAACACTTTCTCGAACTAAATTGAAAGTTCATAAGAAAGTTCATAAAATAGTTTCAAATGATGAAAGCGAGGAATTCAGAAGTGTTTGCATATATGTAACAGATTAAAGATTTATTTAACAATGAACTAAAAGTAAGCAAAAGGGCGTATAATAAAAATAAGCGAAACATTTGACAAATTTTCAATCATAATCGATGGATCACTGTGTGGGTTGAATCACATTTACATTCTTCAATTCTGGTTTCAATGAAGTCTAAATTTTGATGATTTCAATTCAAAAAAACTAAAAGATTAGCAGATTTTTCCGAGAAATATATTTTCAAAAATAATATTTTCCGAAACTAATTCTATTGATATGTTTTGAAGATAATTAAGTGACTTTTCCTGTTATTCAAATTAAAAGAGTTTCTTATTCATAAACTGAGATAAATTTGATTTTAAAAGTGTTCAAAAAGTTATTTATTTTTGAGTCACGCTTTGCAGACTTCAAATTAGTTGAAGTTATAGGTACTCAAAAAGTAATACTAACAATAACAGGACTTCTTCACCCTCTAGAAAGCAAACCAAAGCAACACCTTAAACATCCCACGCTTTCACTTAATACACATTCAAATAATTTTCGAATCAGTAAAAGTTTTGACCCGTTTTTAAGTATCTTTTAGAGAAAAAGCGAATACAATAGTAAGACACGTGCCTTAAGAACAAGACAACTCCGCCTCACGACAGTACGTGAAGTGCGTCTGTTTCACGATTGGCTTCAACGATGGCATGAGCGCCGATGCAATACAACTCTAAACTGATAGAAGCCGATGTGTGATCAGCATTTGTGGTCACAACAGATCCTTTATCAGCGAAGTCAACACATTCAACACGTTTAGTTAGTTTCGTATTTTGTTTTTGTTTTTGTTATTCTTATGTAAGCCTTTAAAGAGCTAAAAGCGCCCACACTTGCAGTTAATGCTTAACTAACTATAGTGTATCTTTTGATAAGATTTAGTGACTCCGAGCCATTTGCCCTTATATGTACTTCACTTCTTTTTGTGAATGAAAACTTTCTGTCAAAGCCTACATAGAGGTAATCTGATAATAGAGTGCACAACCGCTACAAGGATTATAGTACTACATGAGGCTGTCCTCAGGTAAACCATAAAACTCTATATGGAACAAAACTTACTAAAGATTAACTCTATATCTTAACTTATCGTAATTTTTACTTAACTTGCGTAGGATTTTATATTTATGAATGAAAATGTCATTTAAAAATGGGTCCAAAGTCATCCATTTAGTAGCTGTTAATCTCAAACTAACATAACTTTTTTCTTTATACAGTATTAATATAATTTGTTGGCTTAATGCTAGTCTTGTGCCAAAATAAAAATCCCGGTCGCGGCCCAATTAAATAGTTTAGTTAAAGTGTAAAATAATTTTATAAGTGAATCAATCATCAGACTTATCAGACTTCCGCTCAATTTATTTTTCCTTCAAGATTATCAACTAATGTATGTTTTTATCATTAAGGGATTGGTTTTGATATAAAGGTTATATAAACTCTCTTTAAAATAAAAACTAGTGTAATAAACTATTGAACCGTACATTACAGTATTAATATTATAGCCGCCTAACCCATTCTCGGTATTGCGCGTCCGTCTGCTTTATTTGCTTCAAGAAAAAAATAAATTGAATGCCATTGTATTGATTCACTAAAACCTGATCCATTATGTGAAACTCCAGCTATAGTTAATTGAAATTTGGTTTCAGGACATAAGTTTTTAAATGTACTCTTTATTCTCAAAATATATATTCAAAAGTAAAACCCATTCGATTACTTATTCCAATACTTTGCTATGTCTTATGCTTTAAGTGCCACATAAAGTAAGTAAAGTTCAAATATTTTGTTTATTTATTCAGCTATTAATTGCATCTAATTATAAAGTTAGACAATATTGTAAATGATATGTCTTATAATTTTTTATAACTATCAAAAATCTAATGACAAACACTTAAGGCATTACTTTTCAAAAGAACATTTCTTCCTATTTTATATGAATGAAAGAATAGGTATTTTAATGAATACCTTTTTCATTAAAAGTTTTCTAATGAAATCTCATTTGTCAGCACATCTCATATGTTTTCCTTAATCACGTTTAGAAATTCAAAGTAGTGTTTGTAAGTAATATAATATTTGCAAATTTTATAGTAATGATTCTCCTTAAGAGTTAGCTAAGAGTTATTTTATGGCTATAACTTCCTTTGTTGTGTGCCTTTCTGTATGAGTAATTTAAGAACGAAATACAAATAATTCATTTCCATTTCAATTGGAGTTTCAATTATATTTATTTTTAGCTTATTTTCTTAGGTCACAACTTAACGTATAACCTCTTGTTTTCATTACGATGCTTTGCCATTAAGTTTAGCTTATTAGTCAACTCTACGCTAACTGTTTAGCAGAAACAAAATTTAGATAAAGGTTAGAAGTGAATTGGCTTCCATTTGGCAGTTCAACTAACTTAAACTTATAGTAGTATAATATAATC
>JAQGAM010000419.1:0-13136 GCA_034697665.1 Nanhermannia comitalis
AAAAATCCATGGGGGGGGGGAATCTACAAATCAAAGGGGAACCAAGGTAAAATTTCGGACCTTGGGGGGATACATCCCTACCACACACCCACTTTCCCCATGTCTGACCCGCGGGCTAATATCTAGTATTAAAATAAAACAAAAAGGCTTTAAATGAAATAAAAGTCTTTATAACAAATGATGACTCTGAAAGAGATTTCCAATTAAACACTGCAAAAAATGAGAGTTTAATATAAATAAAATGTTTCACTATTATTACAGTTTTAAATAAGCGTACTCTAAACCAGCTTTAAACTAGTGAATAGCACAAGCTAGCTGTAAGCTGTGCTACGCTTTTTGATTTTCATCAAAAATGGAATATAAAATGTAAATATAATTTTATCATTTTATTTTGTATTATACACTTTAATAATGAGTTTAATAGCAGAAATTTATAAGATATTTATTCAAATTTTAAAAAATCATAAGCTATAACTAACAATAAATTTGTCACTTGTGTTTAGTTTCAATTTCTTTTATTGTATTTATGGATAAAGGTTCCCTATAGGATTTGAAATCTGATATTTTTACTATAAAACGTATGAATGTTTCTACGAGTGCCAGGTCTCCCGGGTTGGCTGGGAGTTTCCTGGATCCAGTTAAATTTTGGAAAACACACAGCTTGGTCTCCTTTTTGGCTTTTGGGGAAATTTTGAAAATTCAAAAAAATATACCTTGGTTCCCCCTTTGATATTTCATACTTTCCGGATTTTCTCCCGATTTTGAGTTGACCCAACCTGGCACCCGTAAATGTTTCGCACAAAATAGCAATTTGCTATTTGTACCCAATATTTCGCACAGATAGTCAATCCCGCTAAATATGTATTCAGCAATCTTTGTATTTTGTCATTTGCTTCAACAAAAAGATGCAAAAAGATTTTTACCTCAACAACCTTATACCAAACCATGTCCAAATTGGTCATTTAAATCGGCTAAGTCCAAGAAGGTTATTAGTTATAGCCCTCACAAATTCTTTGAATACATAGTAATACATAGTTGTTTTCATCGTAAAGTAATTTCAATGTAATTGTTAAACAAAACTCAATTAAATATTAAGTTAGATGCGCTGCAATAACAATGTTAAAAAGTTTCAGGCCAAACAAAAATAGACGTGTTACATTATTTTTCAAATACTTTCGATTGTATTGATCAGAATTTAAATATTTAGGTTTACTAGTTCTGTAACAATTTACCTTAATAATTTTGTGTGATGCAATAGGTTTGGGGGTTAAAATGGCTGACAGGGGCAGAGGGGGGTAGAAACTTAGGTTAGGTTTGAAGATAATCAAAAAAAGTTGGGCGAATTAATTGTGATGCAATTGGGAGTCAAAATGGCGGATATGAACAAAATGGTGGAAGGGAGCATAGAGGGCAGAAACTTAGGTTTGGTTTGGAAAGGGGGAAAAACTTAGGTTAGGTTCGGGGGAAGGCAGTCAAGAGGGGAAAAGCACTGTACTCATAACAAGGTGGAAGGGATTAGTGCTTTCCCCCAAAACGTGCGCATACAATAAATATACTACAGCTTGAATACCAAATTGTTTAAAATTATGTGATCATAATTTTAATAAGTAATTTTTCAAATGATTAGCTTTTTTCAAAGTTTTAGTATAAAACCATTTGTATACATCTTCCCCAAAACGTGATTCAAGAGTAAAATAAGAACATTCTCTAAAGACATTTTTATTATCCAACTATATATCAATACCTGTAATAATGTGTCCGTAATTTTTAAAGAGGACAATGATTAGGGGTTATTGTATTATCGCTTAATTAGATTTCATTATATATATAAATAAAAAAAAATTGTTAAAATATACTGCAATACAATTTATTACATATTTAATTTTATTCCCGTAATTAGGATTAAGTAAATTATGGCAAAAATTAAATATAAAATAAAATCTTAATAACAATTTGTTGGATATGATTCATATACTGTACAATCAATTGTTTTCCCCCAATAAAGTGTAACCAATTATTAGGGTTTTAATAAAAGTAAAATCTTTATCATTAATTATTGTTTGAAATAAACAGAATTAATTTTATAAATTCTAATAATATATACATATACTGTATAAATACACCGCAAATCGTTTTAAATGTTTGAATATTGTATTTTATTTATTATAATTTGAATGCATTTTTAAACTCTATTAAACAAAGAATACTGTATTTAATTTCTAAAATATACTGAAAAACAATGCCCCCCACCTGAGGATTCAAACCCCGGGCCTTCCGATAACATAGTATTTGTATTTTTTATAATACGGTTTCGAAGTCGCCTGGTTCGGTTAGGCGTCTCTCGGAATAAAAGTCTGAGGTCGTACGGGAGGGTCATTAATAGTTAGATCATATATCGGTACCAGTGTTTCGAAATAACATGGATTTACATTAATACTCAGATCAAAAACCTGTATCAGTACCAGTACTTAATATAACAAAGGTTTTCTTTAATATAAAGATCATATATCGGTACCAGTGTTTCAACATAAAAATGGCTTACATTAATATTCAGATCATATTACGTACCAGTGTTTCAACATAACAGAACTTTGCATTAATATTATAATTAAAAAATAATATGATTCAAAATTCTATCGAAAAGCTAATGAATAAAAACATATATCATAACTCATATCAGTCCAGTACAGACAGCATAAACAAATATGACTTTTACCTGAAAAGGTAGTGCGAACACAATCAAGGGTGACAATGGGGAGTCATCTTATGTTACTCATTAACAGCTCATTAACACATATCATATATTAAAATATAATAGTCATTGAATACTATTAATTAATTAGAGACCTGAAAAACACTTTATTTTTTTAACATAATTGTTGGTCATTAGCTGTCAAACAAACTGTCAAAAGTTGTTTATTTATGCTCTTTTTACAGGACTGGTACACACATCGCTGACTACAAGATGATTATAATATAAAAACGGATATGTAATCAAATTTTTTACCGTCGGACGTTTAATCAGCAAATGAAAAAAATAATTGTTAGATTATCTCATAAAATGGATGTAATTATACATTTATATATCGGTTTTAAAATTTAAATGTATGTTATTGATTTGTGCCTAGGGTTGCCAGACGTCCAGTTTTTAATCTATTTTTAAAAAATCCAGTGCTTGGTCCCCTCTTTGAGTTTATTTGAAAATAAAAATTTATAAAAAATTATCATTTCGTCCCCCCCTTTGATTTTTTAGCTGTCCAGTTTAGGGATCAATTTGACCTTGTCACCCTATTTGTGCCTGATTAGTATAGTGTGAATCACATTGACTGTGTGACACCCAACTATCTCTACAGCCACGTCTCGTGTAAGCTTTTGAAAACACTTTAATGATAATAAGCTTTAATTATAATATTGTAAAATGTGTTTTTAAGGGAAATAAAACTTCAGGTTCGTCAGTAAAGAAACATTTATTAATTTTGATAAATTTTGATTACATTTAAATTGCCTATTTAAACTCAGTTTTAACCATTAAATAATAGAGACAATGTGCGCACACATAGACATTGAAACATACTGCGAAAGTTATACATTTTAGCTTAGCTTTTATATATAGGAATTAGAGATTACATATAAATAGTTTATTCATACCTTCAAATGTACAAAATGTCATTAAAATACCAGACAAATAAAATACAAATACTGAATCATATATTCTATGATTCATATTAAAAAATATACATCTAATATATCACATATAAAAAAATAATGGTAGTACGTCTTTTGGGCGTAAACTTTTTTAGCGCAATGCATTTTCAGCACATGCCTTTTCCGCTTAATGAATTTTGCGACTTTTTAGCTTAATAACATAAAAATTAAATTGTTAATTCAATTTATTATTTAAAAATAATTGTGTATTAATAAGGTTAGGTTAGGTGAGTTTTACGAAAAGAAATTACTGAGCGGAAAGGTGTGCGCTGAAAATGCATTAGCCTAAAAAAGTTTGCGCCCAAAAGTCGTGGGCTCAAAAGTTTGCGCTCAAAAGACATGGAACCAAAATACTTCTACAATATTTATAACGTTATAATTTTGACTTTATTCAGGTTTTAATTTAATGGTTTGAGTGGTTCCATATTCTGAGCCTTTTTTAATTTGAGTGGCGCCGAGAATTATATGTACAGAAATAAAAGCAAATTGGAACACACAAAATGTAGTGATTATTAAATACCAATTTCCAGATGCGAACACATGCCACATAAAATAAACGAGAGACAGCATTATTATGACGAACCAACTCATCCAATTGATAAGTGGGGCTAATCTTCGCGGATATTGAACTTGAATTCCTGGAAATGTTTCGTTGAAATCATGGAATGCCATCAATTGATCTTTTTTGTGGTATAAATCATACAGAAATTTAGAGATATTTTCGTCTGTATCAGTGGGCACTTCACTCAAAGGGATTTTACGAATATATAGGTCTCCATTACATTGTTTCCCTTCGAGAATAGAAGTTATGGTTGGCTCGTGTTTCATATCCTTTGGAAACTTAAGCTGAATATCGCAGAGAACAGTCTTCGGATAGTATTTTTTAATGTGTCGGATACAGAAAGCAAAGCCTTTAACTCTTGGCAATAAATGATATTTAAGTAATGGAAGTCCTCTCTGTTTAGCGAATTGAATACTGGACTCTAATTTAGATTTAGTAATACGCGTTCCCTCAGGCCATAGAAATAATAATATTGGGTCTGAGTATGACATTATATTATCTAATGATTTGCCCAAATTTTTTGAATCCTTTTCCCAATTGCGATCAAAATAGATGAAATCGCTCAAAAGCCCACAGCAGCCGAAGATAGGCAGCCACCTGTGCGACTTCTTGGCGAAAGTCTTTACATTCTGTAAAAGATAACAGTTAAGTATTGGGCTCAAAAAATAGTACCACAATATATGATTTTACAGAAGCAATATTCTAAATGTTCTTTTAGAATGTAAAATGTTTTAAATTTTGCACAGATTCCGGATTCAATATACTTCACAACCTAGTCAAATTAAACGCCCGAGCGTCTGACCCCCGCGCACGAGCCTAAAGTCTAAATAATAATTTTTAATGCAGTAGAAATTTTTAAATATAATTAAACTTTAATTTTTAGCAACAAAATATCTGATTTATGCAGTTTTATAAATTATTTTGCTTTATAGTTTGGGACGGGAATGAGTTTAAAAAAGTGGAGGGGTGTGAAAATCTCAATGGTTTTCTGAGACAATTTTTTGAATATAGGGAAATATTCATGAAATTGACTGACTTGACGCTCGGTCTCTAAAAAGCGAGCGCCGATCGTTTTATTTTTACCTAGCGCGAGTGCCGGGCGCGCCCACTTTTTTCACAGAGCGCGAGCACGAGCGCCGAGCGTTAACATCATTATTACAACCTCAAAAACGGATAAGACTATTAATTTTATAAAAGCAAAGCTGTGAACGCAGACATATAATTAAAAACGGAGTCTCATTTTCAAAAACCGAAGAGCACGTTATGATAATATTATTAAATTATAAAAACAAATTAATATAAAGACATACCCCAAGTGCGTGAAACTTATCGCTACAAATCATGGCCATAAGAAAGTCCACTTCGTATCCGTGGTTATATACAAATAGAGTGTGACTATTGGCGTGAGATCTCATCGATAATTCATCAGCGAAGTAGAGCACAACCGATGATCGGCTCCACCACTCGCTTAATGCTACCATTTGAGAAAACAAAGAATAGTTAAGATAATAGTTGATTTTTCGATATAATTCTATATTTATTAATCCAATGGTAAAAAATGCTATGATTTGTATTAAATTAATAAAAATTCCAGAGACAAAAAATGAAAAGCAAAACAAAACTGGAAGTAATTTTAATTTATGCAAATGAGTTAACATTTCTATTATTTGTAGTTTACTATAAGTTTGCTATTTATTACTAATTCCCATTAAAATAGTTGACTTAAAAATTATTTTATTATCATTATATATATATGAATCATAATTTTTCCCGTTAAACAACACATATTCTTATTATCTATAAAATAAATGTGTTTATGATAAACGGCTATTTAATTGCAGCTGCATATCAATCAAATTATATCAAACTTATTTATTTGATAGATAATGCTTTGCCGGTATCTGCCGTCATTTCTTATAGCAAAATACCAAAAATTAAATTTTAAAATTTCCAGCGCCCATTTTGACGGAAAAACATTGTCTGATTTTATTGATGTCAAGTATGATTTTGAAGGTGGCTATGAGACGGACATTTTAGTGAAAAAATTTTCTTCCTAGCTATTACCGTTCAAAAGTTCCCATAGCGCGTAAGTGGTGCCACCTAATGTCCTGGAGTTACCGGCAAAATGTTTATCTTATGACATACTACAAGATAGTGTGGACAGAAAACTTGTTCTTCGTTGAGAAATTTTCTTTCTCTTATTTTCTAAACTTTTTTGTGTGACATCTTTTACAGTTTTCATGCATATAATACAGTATTATAGGCTCAGAGGTGCATGAAGTGAGTAAGTGCTTGAGCTAAAACATGAGTTTGAGCCTAAAAGCCTTCGAGGCTCGAGCTAAGCCCTCGTGCTTTACTGTTAAAAATGCCATTTTATTAAAATTGATAAGCAAACTTACAGTCAAGTGAAATTATCTAATGAAATTATCCATCAAGATTTTTATTGAAGCATTTTTCTTTAATGATAAGAACATATAATTTTTTAAGTAAATTTTCAGTATCTAGTTTTCGCGTTGCTTATGCTTTCACGAGCTTTTACATTAATTACTTCTGAAAACAAAATATTCGTTTAGTAATTAATATAAAAACCTAAAATTGACACCAAAATGATATTTCTACATAACTATCAGGTTTGCTAGATTTCTTCAAAAATGAAACTATGTTAAACCATCAAAGGGGGGAATACAAATTGCAAAATAATTTCTAAATTCTGGATATTTATTGAAAAATCTTGAGATCTTGAGTAATATTTTTATATTTTTAAGTGTTTATTAAAATAAAATAATAAAAATTGAACAAAATTAAAACAGTTTCTATCTATAATTTAAAAGTTTAAAATTTAATGTAATTAAATGTATATAATGTAATTAACTATATAGGCGACCTCTCCCGCGCTCATAATTTAGGGAAGAAGGATTGGCCAGAGAAATGCTGTCGGACTCATGATCGAAGGGATGTGGGTTTGAATCACGAATTCGAAGCTGTTTTTCCTGTGATATACCGGCCGCATATCCATTGTTTTCGAGCAATCCCTAGGCCCGTAGCATTTGCCCCACGCCAACACAGGTTCAACCTGTAAAACTCTCACTCTAACTCTGGGCTAAAAGTGAGATCTCCTCTCATTAGGGAGTTGTCTGAGAAAAATGTTATGTTATATTATATGGACGAGTAGGCATAAGTATAATGTAAATTCAATATTAAATTCACTTCAATATAGAAAAAATTATTTTTTATACCTATATAAAGCATTAAAAAAATTTAAATAATTAATTAATTGAATGCAACAAAATTTTTATTAAGAATTTATATTAAACATTAATTTTAAAAAATTAATTTTAAGCATAATTATAATTAACAATAATTTTGATTTTATAATATTTGAATAAATTTTTAATCACATTTATATTTAATTCATTAATGTTTGAATTAGAAATACAGTTGAACCATATGTTTAAACCAACTAATATGTAGCTGCACTTTCAAACGATTCAGAGAGATCATTCACTTGTAACAAAATTATTATCAATTTCTGCTTTAATGCCAGGAAAGCATTTCTATAAATATTTGGATGTTTTTGCTCTTCCCTTTTAACTTCATTTTCAACAAATTCAACAAATTCAAGAACTTCAGTGACAGTGTCCTGCAATGTATCCAACTTCTGTCTAATCATATCCTTAACGTCTTCTTCAGCATTAATATCAGTACTGACAGCACCAGTCAATTGACTTAATCTGTCCTCAAAAATGTTCACATAAATAAGTGCCAATTCCTGATAAACCTCAAAATATTCTTCCAGTACAACCTCACCATTATCTTTCAATACCTTAATGGCCATACTTAAGGATTGACGCATAATTTGAATCGATTCATATCCATTTTCTAAAGTTTGATTATATACAGCTTCGACTAAGTCTATTATATCGTACGTGGGCTGTATTCCGTGTCCGTGAATATCTAACGTAATAGACACGAATCTATCAAATTCGGCTTCACTTAACTTTGCTTTTCCAATGATTAAAACTTGAAAATAGTCAAGAAGTGCTGGTACAGTAGTATTATCTGATCCACTAATCAAATCGAGTACTGTATTTAGTTCTTCTTCAATTACTATATCTGTCTGATTGATTGCATTCACCAGAGCTACAGCACTGGCAAAGATTTCATCTTCCGCTTCCTCAGTGGAATTAGACTCAAATGAGGCCAAATTATTGTTTAGTTCTGTTAGAGTGCTATGAAAAGCTGTCTTCAATTCGTTGAGAGCGTTTATAATTCGAGTGGCGGAAGCTTGTCCTTCATCTGAAATAGATAGCTATTGTTATAATTTCTTAAAATAATTGTGCTGTTAATTTGGTTTAAAAACTTTGCTATAATAAACACATTGTTTGACAAATAAAACTCAGCCAATGAAACTGCAATATTGCTAATATGCAATGTTCGCTAAACCTCTTCGCCTAAATGGGTGTAAGTTTGAACAATATGGAATTTATAGAGGGTGGTGTGGGTAAAACTCATTGGATTTGATAGACAATATTTGTCAGAACGGAAAGAGGATGGCCCAGAAAAAAGGTATCGGCCTCATGATCGAAGGGTCGTGGGTTCGAACCACGGATTCGAAGTTCTTCTACATTATGGTGGAGACATATTTATTGTTTTATACCAATCCCAAAGCCCGAAACGTGATTATCTCTATAAAAATCTCACTGTTCTTCAAGTTGGAATTCAGTTTATCTCTTCTCATTAGGTAATTGACTGAAGAAAACGTATTTATTAAATTTGCTGATATGTAAATCTTGTTGGGTCCAGTTTTTGCAACGATCCAGTGCAAAGTAAAAGCGACCATTAAATTAAATAAAGCAACATAATACGTAGGAAAAGTAGCAGAAAAACATTAAACTCAATCCATAATTATGGAATAATGCATCTTAAACGGTTTTAGCCTTACCTTATAGATACAGTACTCTTTTATAATTGTAGATACACAATAGTGATGGAAATTTTTATCCTAATCCCATTGAAAATTTTCAATTCCATCCCATGATTAAAAACTTAATCCCACTCCCATCACAATACATATATATATTAACCATGAATAAAGAAATTGGAATCCAATAGTAAGCTTGCGATTAAAAATTTAGCATAGAATGGTTAATATATATATATATATATATATATATTGAATTACAAAATTGCAATTACAGCAATTTATAAAAATTTTCATAACGGAATTTTAAATGTGTTTCAAATTGTGTTATTTCTATGATAGCTTTCTACACTATACAAATTTTACTTATTATTGAGTCACTTCAACTAAATAAAGCAAGAATGCTTCATATACGCATAGAAGGCATTCAAATGCTTAATTAAAAAAATAGAAATGATTAATCAGACAGATTTTAAAAATGTACTTATAAAAGTTTCAGGAAAAAGCATAAAATGAAAAGAATTTAATAGAATATTGCTCAATAATTAAAAACTAATTTCATTGGATGCAATAAGTGGGTCAGATACGCTTAAGACGGTATGGGGTGTTCCCGGGGTCGTAGGAACTTGAGAGTGATATAATTCGATTTAGCACATCTAGCAAAGTTAATGGGCAAAGGCGCTAGATTTTAGCCCCCGGGAACTATTATTAATTGTCAGAAAACCCCCTGAAATTTCATGAATTTCATCATATTAAAATATCGAGGTAGCCTTGTTGCAAAGCTTAATGAGATGCATTTGATGATGCACTTGATTATTTTCTAGCCCTAGCTGTCTTTGAGAAAAACGCAATTTTTCATTATAAAAATTAAAGTTTGAAATTAGCCATTTTTCACCTCAATCCTATCCGAGGCTTGCCGTGTAATAGTTTTCCCAAGGTTAGGGTGGTATGGAGAGTTCCCGGGGGCTCCGGGAACTTGAAAATACCACCCTACCCGTGCCCACGCCGTTTAATTGAATAAAATTTTACCAGAAAATTAAATTATATTGTAAAATTCTTTAGCTTTATCCAAAATTCATCAAGTATATACTTATTCAACACGTCTTGACTAGCTGAATTAAATGGCTTTTTCCAAATTTTAATTCTCGCGAAAAAGTTTATTTTCGTAAATTAAAAGTAGGGTTTACTAATCCCATCTAATCCCACTTATATTTAGCTTTCCCAATCCCATTCCATGGGTTTGGGAGAGTGATTTCCAACACTTAGCATTATTATAAACCTTAATATGTTTAATATGGATTCTACCATGATTATGAGATTGAGTTTACATAAAATTAATACACAAAATTTTACTGTCGGTCGATTACTAACTGGTCAAAAGTAAAATAGGACGATGGAGAGAGGCTTATTAAAACTTTGCTGAAGAATACTCCCGTATTAGTCTTAAAAGTTGGAAAGGGTATAATTGAAGTATGACTAAGGTTAGGAGGCACAGTGAAGCGGTTAATTTGAATTCGGTTGGACCGATATGGCGCAGTTGTTAGGTAAACAGGTCATCGGCGGTCCGGGCAAGCGCAAGTGTTAACGCCTAGCTTGTATATTACTGTTTGTATTTGGTGAAGTTTATGGACTTAATATTTAAAACTTTGTCAAACTTGTGTTAATCAATAACTTAGAAATAATAGGTCACAATATAATTTATATCTATATTAAACGACTCAATATAAGCTTGCTTTAATGTAATGAATTAAATATTAACATTTATTCGTAGCAACTAAAATTAAATTTTATTTTAAATAACTAGTCTGTCCTATAGAATGCAATACATTTATATAATTTAGAAGTACCTTTAATTCCTATATAAGTTAATTAGAAATTTGCTTAATCTAAATAATTCATTGAAATAGAAAAATTTTAAAATAAAATCCTCGTTAATTTTATTTATCAAAACTGATTAATACAAATTTCTAATTATTCTGTTATTTAATAAAAATCAAAACTACCTGAAAGATTTGCTGTGATTTCAGTTACTTTTGAAATATAAAAATCAATTTTTTCATCATGACTGTTTGAGTCGGCATCTGATCCCAAAATAATCTTGATTCCAAACCCAATAAAGTATAATAATAATAAGAGTTTCATATTAGACACCGCTTGTATACGAGTAAAGTTTTTACAATATTAACTTTGAATTTAATAATTATTCACGCATCAGCATTAGTTTTTATATACTAATAAACTTTTTTACAAAATTTTTATTATTAAAGCTTTAGAGCAGAATTATATATTAATAAAGCTCAGAAAAATATTTATTTATTTATTTAAATATATTTCTCATTGATTTAATTTATAAATAACGTCAAAGATATCAATCAATATGTATTAAAAAAATGTATGTTCGGGTCAATATTTTTCTATTATCCCTAACGTCATAAATGAATAAATAAATATTTTTCTGAGCTCTATTGATAAAAAAATTACTTCGTAAACTCACATAATCATCTATTAATTCTAAAGTTGAATTTTCAGTTAAATCGTTGAATGAGTCAATTAGTTCTGATGAGTTCTCAAACAATTGCTTGTTTTCTTCAATGCAGTTAACAGAATAAACAAAGTATGAATAAAGCACCAATGTGTAAATTAATTTATAACTACACATATTTTGTTGAGACTAATTAGATTTATACAATAAATAATTTTTTTAATAATAATATAATTTAGGATGCTACACAATTTAATAAAGATTTTTTTTAAAGACGGTTTTTATTAAATGATGGACTAGGTGATAAAAATTCATTGACGATCCTATCTCAAATAGTTTAAAGTACTCAGAACTCAGAAAGTTTCCTCTACTCTTGTTGAGGAACAAGTATTATTTCTATAAAAATAAAATTATTGAAAAAATCTTTAGCCAATCTTTAATCTATATGATCAACATTTGAAATAAACATTCTCTAGAAATTTTAATAGTTTGTTATCTGTTTCTATAAAATGAATTTATTAAATTAAGGAAAATTATAGTTTTATATAGTACAGTAAAAACTCGATATAACAAACCCTCAAGGGGTAAAATTTTTTGTCCGTTAAATCGAGTGTTCGTTATATCGAATGGATTTTAGCTTAATTTTATAGCCAAACGGGATTTCAGTGATGTTCGTTACATCGACGGTTCGTTATATTGAGCTCTTACTGTATTATGAGCTTATTGTAAACATAAATTGAATGATAAAAATTATTTTTGCTTTTTATCACTTTCAGCACACTGCTAAACGTTGTGACTCAATGTTTTATGTGTTTTATAAGTGTCTCATCGGTTTTGTTTGATTAAAATTTTTATAAAGACTTATTAGAAATTTTATAAATATTATCGAAAAATTATTGTAAATAAGATAAAATGGACTTTTTGCTGCCTCTGTACTATACTTTGATTTTGTACTTCTCTATGATCTAAACATAAAACTGGAAAATTACTGTCATTAACAGGAATGTTGTTTTATTAACTTATCTTAGAAACGTTAGAAAATTAAGTTTATTAAAATGTAACAATGCTATATTTTAAATATTAAGTGATTAAAATATTCCTTTTATTAATTTGTGTACAAGGGATGAATTACATCTTTAAAAAAAAATAATAAAAGCAATATTTATAAGCATTATAAACTATAAAAATATAATCATTGCTGAAAAAATTAACTCTGCCACTATCAATTTAAAGTCTAAATGTAGTATTTTTGTAGCTGTGCATTATTTTTTAAAGATGAATATGTTGTCATTTATTTCTTAAGATTAACTCATAATTATTTAGATTTTGTCTCAATATTTTGTATACAGCAAAAGCTCGACATAACGAGCCATCAAGGGGTAAAATTTTTGTTCGTTATATCGAATGGATTTTAGCTTAAGTTAATAGCCGAACGGGATTCCGGTTATGTACGTTATAACGAGCTG
>JAQGAM010000420.1:0-13130 GCA_034697665.1 Nanhermannia comitalis
TATCCAAAATATGCCCGAATATCTTATTATCAAATTCAATTTAGAGGATTGAATTTTTTAAAACTCTTTAGGGGTGTTAATGGCCATCGCCCAATAGTACCGAAAATGATTATAAAACAAAATCAATTTTGTTATGAGCTCATATAACAGAAATTGGCCTTTTTATCACAGCTAAACGAATAAAGTTGTGTCCATAATAGTGACTTTGGTATAAACTTGGGTTCATTCCTAAGAGCCTATAACCAAAAAATAATCAGTTGAATGACCTACACTGGGTTCCTGAGGGCATTAAAATTCCTGTCCCAAAAATCGAGTCTTTTTCGGATGGTCCAATAAATTATTTTTTAGATCATATTAGGCACATCCAAATTAGATAAGAAAAATACGTTGAACTTATAGAATATTATGCTAAAAAAAGCGGCATTTGAATTTTTTACGTATACAATTTCTACCCAATGGGTACCGAAAATAATCTGAAAAAGTTGAAAAACAAGTTTGATCTGTTGCTCGAAACAGAATTTTACCGATTTATCACAAATATCCGAATAAAGTTGTACTCGAAATAGTAACTGCGGTCGAAACTTGGGTTCATTATAAATACAATACGCCCAAAAAAGTATCAGTGGATCTACTTAAACAGGGCTCCTGAGTGGCTTAAAAGTCTGTCCCAAAAATCCAGTGTTTTTCGGACCTTTCAGAAAATTTTTTTTTACTAAAATATAAATTTTATTCCAAAGCTTAAAGTTCAATATTAAAAATATTTCTAATCCGCAAGGTGTTTTATTCATACGTGGCAAGGCATGGCAAATTTTTATTTTTATTTTGAATTCATTAAAAATATATGACAATTAAATATATTAATGCATTCTAACTTGTCGATCAATTAATTAAAACGAAATGCTTTGACATAGAGGTCTGCATGTTTCCAGGTGCGGGTTTATAGCTTTATTAAATGCAAACCTCTAATTTGAAATTTCTTAAAATATAGTTAATTATAAAATAAATTATTCAATTATTATAAAATATAAACTCTTTTGTTTCACTTAAATTAAAATATTGTTAGCATAAATATTTTATGATTTTTGTAAGTTATCCTCTGACCTTTGTAAAATTTATAAAGTTATAATAATTAAAATCTTTGAAATGATCAAAGAAATTTATGAAATATAATATAAAACAATTTAGTTTAGCTTTAGTTATACATTGCCTTTATGAACACGTAGTACAATATATATAGAAAATATATTGTATTCACATTTTAATTCAATTGGATTGTTTCGATCATTTTCAGAAATGTTGGGTTCAGCTCTAATATTTTTTTAAAAGTGTTGTTATAGAACAGGGATTCCCAAACTTATTGATATTTCTATAATGAGGTTTAATACCATCAAAAGTATAATAAAGAGATAACTCCTATTGTAATATCTGATTATAATTCGCTCATTCATTATAATAAAACGGCCGAAATTTTGGTTTTTCTTACGACCATTTCTCGACTCTATTTATAAGTAAAAGAATTGCAAATGTTGTCTTCACTATCAGTTTGAGACCACAATCAATCACTTCTTCATCAGTGATGTTTTTGCTATCATTTGACTCCTCTTTGGTTTGATTCATATTTTGATTCAATGATTCACTCATTTTTTTTACTGAAAGACGTGTTTTTAAAACGGTTTAACGAAAATTCTTTCTTTGATAGAAATAATGTTTGAATTATATATTTCAATATGATTAACACCAAAACAGTTAAAACCTTATTACTGTGCAAATAAATTTTTTAGTTTCAATAACTGATAAATATAATTAACTTATTTTAAGCATCTGTTTATGGATTTTTAGTCATCTTCTTAGATTGACACAGCGCCGTAACAAGGATTTTCTGCTTGGGGGGGGCTAAACACTGGAATACCCCAAATTATATAGTAATTTTTAAAAATTGCTACACTTAACTGTTCAAAAATCTTTAGGAGGGGGGGGGGACTATAGTCCTTTAGCCCCATAGGTAGTTACGGCAGTGGGTATTTTCGAAAAATGAACTTCTCAGGTCTCCAAAAAATTTTAGCCTCGGGACTCGACTTTTCTCAAAATTCAATTAACATAATCTGATTTTCAAAAATTTATTGTTAATATAAATTTAAGAAATTATGAGAATAAGTAAGTATAACAATAAATAAGCGCATCATTAGAACCGACATAATTAATGATAGAACCGGTCAAATGCAAGAGCTTTAGCTGGTGTTTAACGGAAAGTCATAACATTGATTGGGATAATGGAAAGATCATGAAGTCTCCAAAAAATTATTTTTCAATAACATTTTATATTTATAAAGGTATTATTTGTATGGTATTGTATGCTTGATCTGCTAGAAAAGTAGATTTTAAACTAAACGAGTTTCAGTTTAAATAAAATGCATTCATTCGGCTTTTTTCTCACTGTTAAGTAAATAAGTGTTGAAATCAAATATTTAAAAATAGATATAATTTTATAGATTGTTTGAATACTCTAAGAGTTTGTACAAATAATTGAATCACGTTTTACACAATTAAATTATTTTCTTAAAACTTAAATAATAATATTTTTAAAGTTTTTCTTAAACTAAATGAGTTATTAAACTTTTATTGTCTCAAATCAAGTAAAGATCGAAAGACATTCATTTGTAAAATATGTAAAATTTTATTTAAAGTATAAGTAGATTTATATTATTTTTATAACAGTAAAACTTATAAATTTGTATTAAATTGAATAACAATTTTATTTACTCTTTGAATTATCGATACTTTTCAAGAAATGCCAACTGGAAAGAGAGTAAACCCAATCGGGACAAAACCAATCGGTCAGAAAGTGTTGTAAAGCATGACTCCAATAACCTGTTGTGGCATTAGTTCTGCCGATTGTTGCGATCGCATTACTGGCAAATGATTCAGCGCTCGGAAATGCGATCGAAGGCTTCTGTAGTAAATCTGAGAAAGAGGTCAGCTTTGTTGCGACATATGATGGCATCAGAGTCTGAACTTCAACATTATATGATTTATATTCATATTCAAGAGTACGAGAAAACCATTCAACGAAAACCTAACAAAAAACAATTCAAATTAATTCAAATTTACAAAATATGATCAAATAATTAAATCAAAGAAAACAGATAAATAAAAATAAGTTCATTATAAATGGACATACTTTGGAAGCACTGTAAACTCCCATTAACGGCAATGGTTTGTAAGCGGCGATTGAACTCATATTAATGATTAGACCTCTTCTGCGTCTTATCATTCCGGGCAATACAGCTCTGGTCATCATAAGAACGGCCGCAATATTGACTCTGACGTGTTGCCAGACTTTGTCTTCGGGCTGATCCATAAAACGATTGGGTGAGTCGTACATCACTCCCGCGTTATTGAATAGAATTCCAATATCACGCGATTGGCCATCGATTTCAGTGGCGATTCTCTGATAGAGTGAGGGATCGTCACTATTAAGATCTGCGACAATAGTCACCACTTGACTGATTGGCGACAATTCACTCTTAACTCTCGCTAATTTGACTTCATTGCGACCGATCAGCACCAGATTCAGTCCTCTCTTCGCCAACTGTCGCGCATATTCCAGACCAATACCATCGGTCGCACCCGTAATGACAGCCCATTCGCCGTATTTTCGTTTCAGATCTAGTTTCCAGACTCGAGACCAGAGATGAACACGAAATCCACGAAATGCAGCAAAAAATAGAGAGAAAACTACTTTTGTTGAGTATATGAGACCCAAAAGAGTAAACGTATCGATAACTACACGTAGTTTTGGGTCAATATCTCTAATAATCTGAAATATAAATCCCATTGTCGACCAATATCTGGATAGTCTTCCCCTTTGCTTGCGTTTGAAGAGCACCTCTGCCACGGACTCAATTGCCATCTTATAAGCTCTCAAATAAATAGGTCTTCAGTTGTTATTTCTGCTAATAGTGAACAACAGCTATAGATATGACTTGAGTTGTGAGACAAGTTCAATGTCACGCCTGAAAGTGTCCCAAATTCCCTACTTTTAAGCCAATCATTACTTTCTGGTCCAAAACTCTATTGTTTCGTATTTTTTATTTTATATTTATTTTTATTCGTTTAAGTGTTCAGTCATTAGTTGTTTCGCACTTTTCTCCCAATTCAATAGGAAAACTGGTTTTTTGTCGATTTGTTTCTCTAACTATGAAATGCTTTTCTCAGTTGACTTTGGTTTTAGTGTTAACACAATTTATTTGACTTTAATATAAAAACCATTTATTTCTATTAATAGTTAGCCTTTAAATAAAATATAAGCCAATTATTTATAAGTTATCTTCAGTTTGAGATCTCATTGTTTATTCTTTAGTTTAAAACTAAATTTATTATTAATAACAATAAACCATATTTTGGTGTCTAATGTGATGACTCATAAGTTTGTCGTATTTTAAGTCAAATTATTTTTAACAAAAAGACTTTTTTGGACCAAATACTGATTTATCACAACTTTTATAATCTTTTATTAATATTTATGATTAAAGTTGTGTTTTATATGATTTAAAACTATTTATAAGTCATTAAAAATAAGCGTACAGTAAATGAATTGCAAAAAATTGTATTTAAGTATTTTATGCACATTTGAGCTTAAATTCACTGCAAATTTAACTTAAATACAGATTAAGTTTAGTTAAAACTCATATTAAAGACTCGTTTTAATCAGATTTTAATTTGAATATAAAAAAGCTTTAAATAATTGAATTTTACACTATATTAGAGGCTTATGTGGGTTAACAGTAATATTAATTTAATTGTAATTTATGTACAGATACAATACAGTTGTTTTTCTGTACAATAAATACTATTATTTTATACTATAATAAACTTATCAACAAATATAAAAAACACACATTTTCTTTCAATGATTAAAAGTTGAGTTTAATTACAGTATATTTATGTCATAAACAATATTTAGATTAAGTAAAGCATAAATACAATCAATTAATTGTGTGGTAATTAACACCAGAAAAACATTTTATTCAAAATCAATTTACAAATAAAGACGTAATTTATGGCTAAAAAGTGTATTAATATAAACAAAAGTGTAAACAATCGGCAGATAATTAAAAGCAAAACAATTACTAAAACAAAAGTAAATTAAATAAGTATTGAAATAATGCCTCGAAGAGGACGCGGTTCGCCTTCAAATCAGGGCAACTATAGGACACCTTTTGCCCAATACTCACACCCGAGACCACCCTTTGACATGTTTATGGTCGACGACTTCTTCCCACGTGTGGCGCCGGTTAGCGATGTCGACAACCATTTGAGTGCTGTATGTCTTTAATTAATTGTTAATTCTATTTAAATTAATTGTTATTTATGTTGTTTTCATATTTAAGTCCATATTAGCCCGAAATGCAGACCTGACGCCCACTCCTGAAGAGCAGACAAACATTATAAATATGGTCTCAAAAGTACAGATAGTTCTCGAAAATATGACTTTAAATCCGGGAAACTTTGACGCGTGTGTGAGTCAGCCCTTCTTTCAATAAAATTAGATTTTGAAGCTCTGGTCTGTTCTCCACTTGATGTGCAGTCACTGAAGAACATAATAATAGGGTTAGAATTGAAGCCAAACATGACATTGAGTTAACATAAGCTTATCTGAGTTGAGAAACTACAAGCACTTGAGTCTAATTATAAGTTGTTTACTGTCTATAATATAAGGTGAGGTCAACTCAATGTGATGTAGGCTTTACTCGAATACCTGTATGTTCTTGACGTGAGAAGCGATTGCACAGCAAAGTGTAGTCCAACCGAATGGGTTAATACTGATTAATAATAGTAAACCAATTGTTAATTAGCAAATCGATGAGGTGAGAGCTGTCGGCTCTTTCAAAAAGGGAACGATGAAAATCGGTCACAACATTGCAGATCTGGTCGTTATCCTAAAGACACTACCGGTTAAGGACGCGATACAATCACTGGGCGCTAAAGTGGTCGAAGAATTGGTGAAAATAGAAGCTAATACAGCGCTAACACTGGACCCAAACCCGAGTGGATTTGATATAATCAACAGCTCAACCAAATCGACTGTCAGAATATCAATCGCAACAATTATGCCTAACCTGAGAAAACTGGACCCAGACATACATTTGCCGATCAAATTGATTCAAAGACATCTGTCAGCCATACGTCACGCGCGTTGGTTCGAAGAATCCGCTAATTTAACAACTGTTAAAGTATTGATTAGAGTATTAAGAGATGTCTGTTCGCGATTTGAAGGCTTCAGTTCATTGTCTCCCTGGATGGTGGATGTGCTGTCTCACTATTCTGTTACATTCCGTCATCAGCAGTCACTTTTGCCATTAAATGTTGCGTTTAAGAGAGTCTTTCAATTACTAGCCGGCGGACTATTTCTTCCCGGTATTCACTGATTAATTCATTTCATTATTTGATTGACTTTTAATTATTAAAATTTATGTTTTAATGAAAGGTTCGACAGGTATTCCCGACCCGTGCGAGAACGGGGCGATCAGTCTCCACACCCCTCTCTCACTTCAACAACAGGACACTGTTTGCATGACTGCACAGACGCTTTTAAGAATATTAAGTTATGGCAATGGATATAAAATAATACTCGGATTAGAAGCTGATGTCATCGGTATTGCGGATAATATGTCTGTTTGGGATGGGGTTGTAGTGGCGCCGAGTACTGCAGCTTTTGAATTGCCGCCAAAGGACGAAGAAATGGAAGACGAAGATAAAGACAAAAATGATGTCATTCCTATGGCTACTGTTGGCTTAGTTTCGGCTTAGAGTATGTTTTTGTTTTCAAATTTTTGTAGTCTAAGCACAGATTACTCTCAGACGAGTTTTTTTATTTATTTAGTCTTTTATCGCATTTTCAACAAAATCTTGAGTTCAAATTCAAATTTTAATTAATTTTATTTCACTTTTGCGACTAAATATTCATAAATTAAATAATTGACTATAATTTAAAATTCAGATTTCTCGTTAATAGCATTATAATTAAGGGTTTTTTACTTGAATTGAAATAATGTATTTATTATTACGTAATCTTAGGATTAGTCTAAAGGAAGTAAAAATTTTTAACTGAGATAATGTTTGTATTCTTTTCAGGAAAACTTTTCAGGAAAAAGTAATAGTTTTAAATGTCTGTCCGGTCTTTCCTATAGTCACTGTTTTGTTTTGTGTTCTATTATATAAAAGCTAAAAATTAGATATAAGTAAATATAATAAATTCAATGCTTTTATTACATACACTTTTACAACAATTGGCTCAATATATCATAATTTAATTTATTGCACACAAAATTGTTTTATTGCTAATCATTTTTGTGAATCACTTTTGCAAACAATACATTATAGACATGTGTAAACATTTACTGTACTGTACTTTGAATGAAGGTCTGTTCGGAAGAGCAGCTTAAGTACTATTTAAGAATAGCCTATTTTTGATGAGCTTTCACTTAATTTTATCATTTCTTTGTCTATTCATATGTCCCGTATGTCTGAGCTGAGATTTTTTGCACAGATATTAATCCAAAATAGTGTTTTGTAAATTTATAAATAATTCAATTTTCAAGGATATAAGATTTAAAATAAGATGAAAATCAATGACTTCTGAGTCATATGATATTTAATTTAATGAAATAATTTTCTATTTATTACTTTCAGATTATAATAAAATACTTTTTGTTTATAGAGTTTTTTATCATAAACATTACTATTAATTAATGTATATGTAAACCATTGAAATTTTAACCCAAATATATACTGTATATTACAAAACACATTTAATTATAACAAAATTTAGTAAATTCTAAGTAAAGACCTTGTTATACAATTGCTCTCAATTTTGGATTAATTCAATTTATATATTTGAGTGCAATATAAGCTAATTTTAGAGACTGTATCCATACTTATTTTGTTGTGTCCTTGTATTGGAACAAATAAGATAAGAACCAAAATATAATAAAAAACTGTTTAATAGACTGCTAGAATGTGAAACTTATAAAACTTAGTCATATATTATTGCATATATTTGCTAAGAGTGTGATAAAACATACATTAAATTATGTGTTTTTCTATGGCATAATCAAAATGCTCAACACTTCATCGTATTTAGAATTTCTTATTTGGATCTTATTTTTATTTCGAATAGATATTCAATTAGTTAATTGAAAAACTTGTTCTGACATATTTTTCAATTTAATCCCTAAATGAATGAATTTTTAAAATTGTGTCTTAAATTATGGAATTATTATTTTGATTGAAATGATAGCGATTTTTAGATAAAATTCTTTAAATAACACCTAAATAGTTAAAGTTTTAATCGTGTTAATCAACAGCATTAGACATATCCCAAAATGAATTGAAAATTTTTACACGTTTTTGATCTTAACCTCAAACAAAGTAATAAATTTAGGATTAATTTGAGATTATATACTGTATGAGAAAATCCATTAATTTAAATGAAACAAAACATAGGGCATTAGAATTGAAATTTTATTTTAAAAATTGAAATTATTTCATAAGCATATTAAACAATAGAAACTTTAATTAATTATAAGTTTAAAATAAAGATAGAAATCAATTAACTAAACGCGGCCTAACATGACCTTTAAATATGGCCTTTAAATGCCTAACAGATTAACTTTAAAATCGTTGTTAAGAAAGCATCCCATATATCAATACAACAAAATAAGTCATTTCCAAAAGAGTCGTCCGTTTCCAGTGCTGTTGATTAGGACCGCGTTCGCCGACCTGTATATCAGAATAAATTGCATAAAAATAATTATAAATACAATTCAGGTTTAAACAGTTGTCTAAATATATTTAAAGGTTAACTATGTTTCTAAATAGCAATAGTCTAGAGTTTAGAAAATCAAAAGTCTGGACATATTTCTAAACAATAACTTATTTTAAAGTTATAATAAACTAAATGAATAATAAATAGCAAACCTGTTGATTGTTACAAACTAGACATTCAGCTTAGACTCGGCCTCTTCTCTACAGCACCTTTCACTTGATTCTTCTTATTAGACTCAGAATTCTGTAATTTAGTGGTTATTTTCCTGGTATGACCTGCGGGGTCGTTGTGGTTGGTGTGTTCGGACACTTCCTTCTTAGTTCTCTGCTTTCCGCTGCCAGAGTTTAGATACTTGTCCTGATCGTAGTTGTAGTGCTCGTATTGGTCTATATGCGATTCAGACATGTTTGCAAACAAATAACTTTAAATTAAATTTTTAAAATTGCAGAAATATTGCACAGCTTTTCACTATAGGATTTCAAATCAGACTAACTCTTACAGCGCTCGCATATCCTTATATATAGGTCTTTAACGTGAAGGTTAGTTTTGGGTGTATTACGCAATTCACTGGTCTCTTATTGGATGGATTTGTTCACATTGATATGGTTTTAGGCAAAAAACAGGTGAGTTTGTGAGTCGATTTCAAAGTCTGCAATAACATCATAACAACTCTAATGGTAGTCGTACTGAATCTCTATTTTGACGATTAAAGCAGCAAAACATAACGCTTTTATCTGCACTTTTATTGCTCAAACTTTTTTGAATTGAGAACCACATCAATAACAAGCCTTTTTAGTTCCTTTAGAACCACATCAATAACAAGCCTTTTTAGTTCCCTTAGAACCACATCAATAACAAGCCTTTTTAGTTCCTTTCTATTTACATTTAATTTTTGATTGCATTCAACTTTTAACATATTTCAGTTATCTATTGTGAGTTCAATTTCTGTTCCAATCGTCAGTCTGAGTGCATGTCTGAGTGCATGTTATTTAAGTTAAATTATAAGTTCATTCTTTAGCTTCACTTAATCAACACAATGAAGTGATAGAACAGAATCAATTTCAGAAATTATTTAATTAAAAAATCAATTTTATAACTGGTTTATCGACGAAAACGTCTTGTCAGCTGAAACTTAAACAAATAGACAGTCGTTTCAAATCCTAATTTTATTAAACTTTAAATTGAGTCTTAATTCAAAGAGATTCTGAAATAAACTCTTCCACAAAAATATTTAAAACATCAATATGTACGGCATCTATTTGTTTATGCTTTTCAGTTGAAACTTTAGAAACTTCTGTTTACTTAAAATGTATTTTTATTACTCTATAATTTACGCTAACTTTTGAAAGTAAAATAAAGCTGTTTATTGTCACTAGTTTTGAACTATATTAACAAAGATAAGGTTAACTATGGATATAACCAACTATAGAGATAATAGAGTAGAAAATATTCTTTGAAATTCTTATAAACTGATTATGAGTCCGCCCGACCACAGTTACAATGAATTTTTTTGGCAAAAAACTTGCTGAGAAAAAGACACGTCTGCTCTGTCTAATCAATAAGACTTATGATGTTTATATTTGATATTTATTTTTATAATTTTTGCTTATCTATTCTCTTCTATTGCTATCAGTAAAGTTTTAACGTTTAATTAACGTTAAAAGTGTATAGTTTTACGTTTCAATAGACCAGTGAAACAATACATTCAAAATATTTATTATCCTATATTAGATTCTGTATTAAGATTAGAGAATTACTGTCCTATTAAAAATTAACGATTGCCTGACATCGATTCAATCCTTATGGAACTCGTTTATTAATGAAAAAGTGTTTAAATATTAATTGTTGATTCAGTTATTTTTTTTAATCGATATGTTTATTATTTATTTATAAAAAAAATGGCATTAGTTTGCATTATCAGTAATTTGAAACAATTTCTGTTGCATTGCATATTTACTGTAGAATGAAAGATAAGTTTATTTTTCGTTTCTTTGTAAAAGACAATGTAAAGAGCACTAAACCTTTTTATTTACTAAAAACTTTACATACGTTACATTAAAACGTTACATAAAAGATTCAATTTTCAAACATGGTTACAAAACAAACATCTCTGTTAGAAATACCAACAAAAAGTAACATTTTATAAATACATTGTATAACCAAAATTCATGAGAACAGAAATTCACACATCAAGTTAATTAACTAATTAAACCTAATTAGCTCAGCCTAATTAGATCTCACGTTAATTAGAACCTCAGCTAATTAAATAAATTCTAGTCTCAAGAATATCAATACAAAACTGTAAGCCAAATGGATTGTTTCAAATCTAATGTAAAGTTAGAAAAAGATCAAAACCATTGAATAAAAAGCGTTTCGTATCTGTAAAGTGATAAATATATTTTAAAATAAAAAAACTCAATAACCTGACATTTATTTCAATGAATCGAGACTTTCCCTTATATAACAACTTAAAGCTAAAGGTCATGACTTTCCTCTCTATAGGAATCAAAGATTGCGAAATAAGATTTTTTTTGTTACTATTAAAGGTACATATAATAAAGGTTTGAAAAAAATAGCTATTTTTTTTGATGGATTTGTTGTCTCGGTCACGTTCAAAGACTTTGTCGTCAAAACTACAAAAAAACATAAAAAACTTGAGAGCAAATACCTTATTATCCAACCAGTTATTTATATTTAAAACAGAGATAAAACAATATTATCGAAAGTACTCTTCAATATTACAAGTGTGTAGGATATAAATTAGAAACAGATTTTTAAATTTATCCTTGAGAAACACTTTAATTAGCAAAATGTCATTTTATTTTTAAAATAATGGTACGATAGAGATAAACAATTTAAATAATTGAATTGAATAATCAAAAGGTTTCAATAGAATATCTATTTATCAGAACTTCATTTCTTTAATATTGGATTTTGGGTTTATTTTTCGAAAAGTGATGTATTGAAACATCTGTTATCTTTATTACCAGATAATAAGAATTTAAGCCTAACTTTGAGTTATTAGTTTTGATCAAATGTCTACTGAATTCATAATTATTTTTATTGGAAACTTGAAAAAAGTTGCTTCAAAATTAAAATTTAATTTATATTCCAATACCAGACTATGAATAATGCATTAAAAATTGGTTCACAACCTATGAGTTCCTAATACTTTAATACAGTTACAGTTGAAACTAATTTTATTTTTGTCTCAAACGGATTTAAATTTGTTAACATTAAAAAAACACGAATTATAGTACAAGTCGTGAATAAGAAACTGCACGATAATGTTGAGAAATTATTTGATGTCATAGTTTAGCAATAAGTCATAGACTAATCGAAAAAATTCATGTAAAAAAGTAAAACTTTAATCTGTTTTTGACTCTGAGACTACTTTGTAGTCTAAAATATTTCAATAATTTAATTCATATTTTGTTATAGAATTCACAATTCATATTCAACTTTAGTATAAAAATATTCTTAATATTTATTTATATCTCAATTGAATTATATTCTTATTAAAGAATCAATATATTAAAGAAATCTCAAGATTTCATATAAATTTTTATGTTTTTGCTGAATAATGTTTAATAATTGTGTTTTTCTGGCTCTAATATATCTAAAGATACACCAGCCATTAAAATAAGCTTCAAGACTACTGTACTTAGGCCACTGTCATTAGGATTTTGTTTTAAATTCTAAAAATGGTTAGTTCTTGAGTGAGTTTTTTTATAGTTTGGTTTTTATGATAAATCTAAAACATTATGCATTTTTAGGACAGTATTCTCTACGATAACTTCAGAATCCATAGGCTTACCAAAGCCTAACATACGTAACATTTCTGTTAAGTTGTTGAGCACTGTTGAGCATAGTTACTAATTGATTAATTCAATAACTCATGCTTTGGGTAAATATTTTTAATTAGAAAAGTTTAATTTAGATAATGGTCTATAACGGTCTGTGTGAGGTATGGTTTAAAGAACGACAACACAAAAATTTGCAATAAAAGCAGACTTTACTTTATTATCATATACTTCAAGAAAAGTCTATAGATTGGAAAATAATCTATTTTAATAATAGCTGACCCGTGTGTGTTATGTTTGTTTGATCTCATTATAAAGATCAGGGTCTGAACAAATGTAAGAAATACTTTTACTAAAAGGTAAGAATTTTATTCCAATTTCAAGAAGTCTATTAAATTTCAGTTTCAAACTTTACCCTTGAATTGGAAATTACATATAATATAATTTTTATAAACTAGTTTATTATTATTTAAATAGTTTAAATAAAGCAAAGCTGGCAT
>JAQGAM010000421.1:0-13125 GCA_034697665.1 Nanhermannia comitalis
CGATATCAGAATATGTGTTGAATGATAAGTCGTGTTGTTGGTCAGCAGGTGAAGGTTATGGCTTATTATTTTTTATTTGTATAAAGTTTTATTATTGTTTCCTAAACACAGTTTTAAACTGATTCTCCGCTTATTATTTAATTTAATTGAGGCTAAACATTATTTTGTTTTTGTTCACCTGAATTAGAAATTTATTAAAAAGATATGCATAAGAAGAATATTTTAACAACTATTGTCATGCAAAATATAAATAACTATTTTAATATTATTATACACGTATTATATAACATTTTAAGTATTCACTGTTAACGACTAATTACAAAAGTTGGTCGAATATAATGTATATTAGGTCTCAATTAAAAAGTATATTTCAAATTTAGGTCAAGTCGTATCATCAGAAATACTGATGGCTAGTGAGCCCGGATGTCCAATAGAGATGCACAAAATTCAAATCGCTAAATGTGATGAGATGTACGATCGCGATTGCAAAGGTGGCCGAACAATGCCATTTCATCGCGCTATTTATGATTCTCGAACGGGCCAATCTCCAAATCTTCCTCGCGAACAGGTTTTATTGAAATTAAAATTATTATGTCTTACATGTAATTAAAGAAAAGCCTGAATAACTTCAGACAAATTATTTAATTATAGCTTAACATCTGTTTTATGAAACCCAATAATTATGTAAATTATTCGGGAGCAGTGCTATTCTCAGAAAATTATTTCTCCAAATATCATTTACTTTTTATTAATAAAATTATACCCTATTTTCAGATTTTTTTATCTGTTCAGTTCAAAATTTTTATTAAGTTCTCCGAGCTGAGAAATTTGATCCCATACACGACTAGATGCATACAATGCAATTATATTTTGATAGCATGTAGATTTCAATATTATTAATATTCCCATTTATTGGGTTGGTATTAATGATGGGCATAAGCTAACTTTATGTGAGCTTTAGCTTGAAATTGAGCTTAGATTTTTTGACCGAGCTTTAGCTTATCATTTTGGGGTGAGCTTAAGCTTGAGATTTGAGCTTATATTGAAAAATTTCAGTTATTATACAGCCTTTTTAGGTATATGAAAGCCTATTATATTGTGTAACTCAAATTTACATCTAATGTAGTCTCAGGTGTACCAGATCAAAAACTTTCAAAAGTTAAGTAAAGTAAGAAATACTCTTCCCTTTTAAACCTAAATTCAAGTCAATAAAATTCTTTGAAATTGATTTTTACTGGTTTTTAATTATTATGAGAAGCTCATAGAAGCTCATTACAATAAGCTTGAGCTTGAACTTAGCTTCTCTCACATGATACTGAGCTTGAGCTTATATTGAATTAGCTAAGCTTTAGCTTAGCTTTTGCCCTTTACTAGTTGGTATACATCGAAACTAGACGGGCGAGCGAAGCGATCCTGTCGTACGTAACTTACTTGTGACGGACGGTAGGACTAGAATTAGCTGCGAGGCCCGAAGGGCCGAGCTTATATCCATTGTAACCTAATCAGAGTATACTAGCCTGACTTGGAAATGTGCAAATAAATATTTAAAAATTTTGTTGTAAATTAGTTGATACAAGTTATAAAAATCTTAGTTATAGTTAAATCTGAAAATAGAATATAATTTTGACAATAAACAGGGTTAGAGTTAGTTAAACAGGAATTGAGAGAAATAATACTCGGAGAATAGCACTGCAACCAAATTATTCAACACTTGACTCAAACCTATTTAAGGAGATTTGAATGGGTTAGGACTGAAATGTGATGTTTGTTATTACAAATGACTGTAATGACTGTAATGACTGTAATGACTGTAAAGTCGTTTAAAGTTTTGATTTAAGCTTAAGAAAACTAAGTTTTTCTTATTTAAAGTTTTTTTATTTTTGAGAACAAATATTAGCTTAACTTTTAATATATTAAAATGAAAGCTAAAGTAGACCTCATTGCTAAAGATATAAAACTACTAGAATTTTGAATTTTATCCTCATCCTTGATTTAATAGTTCTAGACTTTAAAGGAAGTAATTTATTTTCATCCAAAAGATAATCCGTGTTTAAAGCGAATAGTTTTGCAGATCATTCATTAGATAATAATAGCTTCGTTATAATATTCAGTATTATTTCTAAAGATAAAAGAGTCGTTTCAGATAAAATCTATATTTTTCTGTTATGATTCAATGGCTGAATCACCAATTCTTCCATCAAAAAAAGTTGACCTCATTTTTAGTGTTCACTTTCTAACTCAATTCTAACTCAACAAATAATACTTAAAGTTACAACAAGTTTACCGCATATTCTATAGTATGTCCTGAAAGCCCCTTAACATTTTCATTGTTGGCTTATTTATATGATTTATTGAGAAATAAGTTTCAACTCTATTGATAAGCGAAAAAATGCATGTCTTAATTAAAATCAGTGTTTCCGATAAGGTTGGTCGTGAAGCTATTTAAGCCTATTTTATAGTACCAAATTTGCAAAATTGCTAATACATTTTTTCGATCAATTTAGCACATTTTAATAACATTTGTCAATAAAATAAAACAAAACATGAGAATTCTTCACTAAAGTTTGAATTCCAACTAAACATACTTGCAATGGCTGCCAATAATGCTAAACTGTTTACTGCAAAGAGACTTTCAGAGAATGCTATACTCATTCCAATATGTTTGACTCAAAATAAAAATTGGGACAATTTTTTCAAATGAAACTTGAAATTACATTATATTTGGTGAAAACTTCAATGTTTTTTCTTCTTATTTGAGAAAAACTCGTGATTTCAATGAGTATTGCATAAAATTTTTAAACTCACACTTAATTTAAATTATTACTTAGGAATTAAAATAGTAATACTAATAAATAGTGACACACATTAAATAATAATTTATTCATTATTAAATGAGCTGTTATTTAAATATTCTTGATTTAACCCTTTTCCACAATTGTGAAAACTTCAAAGCAAAACATAATAACATTAATTGCATTAAAATTGAAATAAATTGTGTTTTATCTAAAATTAAATTCTTATATTAACTTTTACCTCAAACTTTTACCGGTTTATATGAAAGATTGACCTTTCTATCCATTCTTTTTATGATTTATTGTAATTTTTTTAATGTTAGGTTTAATGATAAATTCACGAGACATCAGATATTTCGATCCCGAGATTCAAAAGAATATCACTAAAGGCCGGACCTTGGGTTAAGCCAAGGCGAGTCATTCATGTCATTAATGGCAATCAAATTTTTGAAAATTAAAATAGGCTTAAAGGCATTTAATGTTTATTTAGAAAATTGAAAACAATTTCTTAAAGTTTATATAAATAAAGCTGACAATAGCTTTTCAAAATCTAAATTAACTTTTATCTGATTTTCAGTAAACTTTAGATCCGATTATTCGTTAATGATATCTGAATTAATTAATCAAACAATAAATAAGAATTTTTTCTGCATTTGGAAAATTGGAAATATATCTATTTGATCTAAGGTCAGATTATATACACTTTCAGAAGTGTTTAGAATGACGCATAACCGATAACCGATACTAAATTAATTGGTTATTCAGTAGTTCCTGTCCTAAGGCTTACAGTTGAAAACTTTATACTATTCAAATTCATTGAAAGTTTTTTTAATTTCTAAATTTAGAATTAAATCTTATAAAATAATCTTATGATTTAATGCCATTAATGCCTATAAAGTTATTAATGTTTTTAAACCTTATTAATCATAACTTTATTTTATATTCTTTCAAATCAAACGTCTTTAAAACTGATCTGTTTTCAAAATATACTTCAGCATAAATCTTACTTTAATTGTATGTTTTATTTAATTATTATTTCTGTGAAATAATGTAGTTTTAAAAATTATAAATAACTTTTTAATCTATTTCCTTCAATTGTTTAGACGCAATTAAGACAAAATCTACATTTTAAACTTTTTTCTTTTGTGGTTTGGCTGGGAATATATTTTCTATATCTGTCAGCTTATATTTACAGTTATTTTAATCTAATGTATCAGATTAATAATAACCATTTATTATATTATATCATATATTTCATCAACAATTGATTTAATAAATATGTTTATTGCTTTAGAAAGACGTACTTAAAGTTGACATTAATAAATGGCTTATAGTTTATATAAGTAATTGCCAAAACATAATAAATATTGTGATTGAACCGAAGTCAGATCAATAGGTCACTCATATCAATAAAGATTGCAAGTTATCGGTATAACTATTTGAAACACAATTGTGAATCAGGTTAAAGATATAAATTGCAGCACAATTGTAACTGAAAGCAAAACTGCTGCAAATCGCCGATTAAATACTCTAAATATTTAATTAAAGTTAACATTTTTATATGCATTAATTATTCTTTTGATAGCAACTTAGTCTTAATTCTAATGCTCGAATTAAATTAAAATTCACTAAAATTTATTTATTAAAATGTAAATTGTTTGAGATCTGTAAAGTTAAAAAGATCTGTATTATTTAGTTTGATTGCATTATTTCCTCAATAGATTTTAAATTTCCTACAAAATATGAATATAATGCATTTTACAGTTAGATGTAAAAGCTATGATTGATTTGTCTCTTTTATATTCTTTGGTAATGAACATTTCAAAAATTTTGAAACTTATTATTATTAACTCATATTTTTAGAATAGATATTATTAACAAAAATAAGTTAATTAATGTATCGTCAAATCTAAACTCAATCTGATTTAAAAACTTAAATAGCAAAGTATTTTTTTATTTAGTTATCATTATTGTTAGCGAAGGTTACACGCGAAGGCTTTCATTAATGAAATTATTGTTAATTTGTCAGAGTTAAAAAAAATAGAGAGGAGTGAGTCGTATTGTTTGCAACATATTTTCCAAGTACTGCCCACTCTTTCTGATTCCAAATAACAGTTTAATAAATTAAGATTAATTTAAATTTCCAATTTTATTTTTTAGATGTCATAACTTTCATATTGATTACTAATTAATGAATAGATTCAAAATAATTTATCTAAAATTTTGTTTTATTTCTTCTGTAAGCTTCATCTCCGTTATATCCAAATTTGAACTTATAATTCAATGTCTTAAATATTGCAAAAGATAAGCATTTGATACCCTTTTTTAGTATAATTTTGCTAATGATTTGTTACAAATGTCTGATTTGCAATGACCTAAAGAATAATCGACAATATTTTTAATTGCTGTTAATTATGTTTCTATATTAATGAAAGTAAACAGTTTCTGATTATGTACACAGATAAAAGTCAAGTAATTCTGACTCATTGTAACAATAAAATCATGAAATCTATAATTTAAGTGAGACTCCAGACAACTTTCAGATGAGAATATAAGACTATTTCGAGATGTATTCTCTAAAAATAATGTGTGCTCATGCAGTACTCATGAAATGCACTCTCCATTGTTCGCATTTCGAGAAACGAAAGTAAAATAGAATGAATAAATTGTAAAATGCAATAGAAAATGAGTCTCTCAGACAACTGTTGTCTTGCGATCTGTGACCTATTTCTTAAGGCAATATTTCTTCAGTTATTACTTTAGAATAGCTCAACTCAAATCACAAAGAAAGTCTCAAATCACTTAAGAATTTTATCGACAAAAGCTGAGGCGCAATAATAACCCAAACACTATTTATTTCAAAATGAATGCATATTTAAGAACTTTTCCTTAACTTTAAGAATTTAAAGTTAATTGCCCTTGACTTACATCAAAAGCATGTGGAGATTTATTGAATTATTTATTTATATTATTTCATAAGCAGTTTATAAATTGCATTAAATTTTTTCTCCCTAAGAAATGGATACAAATTCTGAATTAATAAAACGAAATAAAAGTTTATCCAAATATGAATTTAATGAAATAAAATATTATTTTAAAGAACAACAAACAAAAACCAAAAAATAAAATTTGAAATTTAAGGACACATAAAAACTTTCTAATTTTAAATAATTGTCGGACAGTTAAATATGGCCACGAGTTGGATTGACGGGAGCTTTATATATAGTACTACAGAGACGTGGCTCAACACAATGAGAACCTTTCAAAACGGAACATTCAAGTCAGATCACACCGGCTTTTTTCCTCCTCGTAATCGTGATCGCGTACCTCTGATCAATTCACCGCCAGCTCATCACTTAAGAATGGTTACACCGGAGCGCATGTTTTGTAATTAAATTTTTTGATTATTGACAAATCAATTACTAACTCAATGAATGTAATATCAAATTTCATTAATGATTGCAGTGTTAGGCGATCCCAGAACTAATCAAAATCCAGCCCTATTAGCATTTGGTATACTATTCTTTCGTTGGCATAATATTTTAGCAGAACGTGTTCAAGCAGAACACCCCGAGTGGTCCGATGAAGATGTCTTTCAAAGAGCTCGACGCTTAGTTATAGCTAGTCTTCAGGTACAGGTTCCTCTCTTTAACACAACTTACAAATGAATTGCTAACAAGTTGATGACTGACTCTTATAATAATGATTTACAGAACATTATAATGTACGAGTATTTGCCAGTACTGTTTGATGAGCCAATACCGCCATATAAAGGCTTCAAACCAGACATACATCCTGGTGTTAGTCATGTTTTCCAGTCAGCCGCGTTTCGTTTCGGTCATACTATGATACCTCCCGGGCTATATCGAAGGCATGTTTATTAGTTATTGTTTATAAATTAATTGAAAGCCAAACTTATGATGCGATATATCCTCAATATTAAACTTATTTGTCTGATCTGTCAGAGATGCAAAATGCAATTTTCGAAAAACATCGTCAGGTCATCCCGGAATTCGACTTTGTTCGACTTGGTGGGACGCAGAAGTATGTCTTCATTATCTTCTTTCATATAATTACTTCAATATTAATAAATTTAATTTTAAAGTTGTATTAATTCGTAGTACAGCTAAACCGAAAAAATAATTCATAATTAATGAAGTATATGTCATGATATAAATTATTTTATTTTATCGAATTATAATTTACAATTTTATTATTCCCTTTTCTTCCTGATTTGCTAATTCTTGAATATTAAATCTTAACAACAAACAAAAACTAATAAACTATTATTGTATTTTAATAGGAAATAGTACCGGAAATCGGAGTCGAAGAACTATTAATGGGACTGTCATCACAAATCGCTGAAAGAGAGGATTCAGTCTTATGCTCTGATGTTAGAGGTATTTAAAAATTTAAATGCTATTGTTTTGACATAAATATTGTTTTAACAAAAGATGATTGTTTGTATTTTTAAAATAGAGTTTATTAAGCTGAAAAAAGGTGTGTTTTATAAATTGCTATTATGTTAATATACAGTATTATTTTGAATGCATTTTAGTTTCTGCTCTACTTTTAGTATAAAACAGAAACTATTGAATATAATATTGTAAAATATTGAATGAAACAAGTTTTATATTATTGTTTTATTAAGTTTTGCGACTTATGATAATCGGACAGGAATGCAAGTACTCTTGAATAGTATGAAATTATAGTGATAAGGATTTCTATTGAATAAAGCAATTTACAAATAATAGCATATGTAACTCAAATGCTTTAAAACATAAATAACTAAATTTAAAGTTATTACTCAATGCAAAAATATTACTTAAATATAACTTATTCTATTGCATAAGACACTGTTTTATCTTGAATTTATAGCTTACACTACAATTTAACTGAATTTAGGTCAGCAACTATTTTTCTTTCTTTAAAAAGCCATCTTATGAACGGAATTTAATTTTTTCTATGACTCGTTTTCCTTCTTGAGTAAACACTTTTGCGAGAAAATAAAGAAATCGAAAGTTTGAATGAATGATGAAAAAACCTTTCAAGATGTTGTCATATTCTTATGAAACAAGGCTGACTTAAAATTAGAGTAAATAAATTTATTCGTTGCACTTGCACTTCATTATTATACATTTCAAGTTGAAAACTTCATTGAGTTTTACATTTAGAAAGTTTTCTTTGAGAAATTATTCCTCCTTTTAGTAACTTATTATCCGCTTGTGATTTCTTTATGATTTAAACCTTGGTTGTTAGCATAGAATAGTTTTTCCGAAAGTTAGTGATTTTGATTTATTGTTCACATATATTTTGAGAGTAAAAGTAGTCTTGCGCTAAAAGGCTATGTTCCAAATTGCTCCTTAAGGCACAATTTATAAGTTATTAAAAATATTGAAATTTGCGATTGAACTATAGCCTAGAGTTGTTATGTGTGATCAAACAAATAATACAGTCAGTTCTCAATTTTCACTTATAAGTCTTTTTTGAAAATTTATTCAATATTTTAAAAAATCGGAAACTACAGGAATTTATTAAAATTTAATAGCATACTAAAAAATTTCATAGATTTATGTACTAATTAAAAATTTATTAATAATTTATCAGTTTTGTTACTAACAAATCACGAGAGTAGTTAAAAACTTAAGTTACAAAATCGAGATTTTATTTTATAGCATAAGATTTGTTTTTATAATATTGAAGTCAGGGTCAGGTCATGTCAAGCCACAAAATTGTATATTCACAAAATTAGACTTTGTTAGCTCTCATATAGAGCATTATTTACAACAAAGATATTTAAAAGAAAAAATTTGTTTTTCACTTTTTTTTTTTTTAATTTTATGTATTTAAAAAGTTTTTGCATGACTTGGTTTAGTATAAGATCTTAACAGTTTTAAGGCCAGACTTAGAGTCTCCTGCGATGAATTGACAAATTAGAAGCTTATACAAAATATATTCTTATCCATAATATACTCTTACTTGTGATAAAGTTGATAAATGGGTTTTTTGAATAAAAAAAATCATGTTTTTGGAAGTGCAACTTTTATGTTTCCACTCTAAAAGATATGGCACTGAAAACATACGCAACAGTTCAACATTGAATATCTTTTACATGAATTTAATTAAGCATTCATTGCCATTTGATTATATGTATGCTTTCTTTGTTTTATATATCGTTATTATCTTTTTTTAATTCCTCTTAAGATATAAGCGTAAAATGAATGAGAAAGTTCAGAAGTATCTTCGAGCTGCCCTGATCTGAGTTCAAGTAACATTATTGAGGATTTTAGCCCTTGAATGCTTAAACTACGAGTTAAAGATGGAAATGGAATCATTTTTTAGCTTCTAATATGATTATGGATTAAAAGCTATACAAGTTTTAGAAGCACTACCATTAAAACCGGAAGCTCTGAATCCTCAAACTTAAAAACTCATTCTAACAATATTTTATTAAAGGGAGATAAAAATGTTATAACTTTATAATAAATTTAAAAGGAGCTCAAATTCGATTTATACCAACTTATAATTTACTATATTGTATTAAATCAAATATTTAAGTCTAACTTTTATTTCAATTTAACATTTAGTTTTAATATAACGTTTTAAATATAGATTTTTCTGCCTAATCGAGCTTTAATTAGTCTATATTATAGAACATCACTTAATGAAAATAAGATTTTTAGCTATGTATGTCATTTCATATCTTGTCTTAAGGCTATTTTTATTTGAAGGATAGTAACTGCATACATATCTGTAACTGTGTAACTATTAATTGTCGAAATATTTGAGAATTCGGTTATTTTTTAAGCGAAAGTAATTTATTTTAATGAAATTTGCTTTAAATGCATTGACAAATGAGTTGTAAACAATTTCTAGACATAATTAGGTTAAACACAACTTTTGATATCAAATTTTAAAAGTTTAAAAAAATTACTTCTCAGACAAATTATTCGGACCATTGGACTTCAGTAGAAGGGATTTGGCAGCTCTTAATATAATGAGAGGCAGAGATAACGGTTTGCCTGACTATAACACTGTTAGAAAATATTTCGGATTACCTGTTATTACCAATTGGTCACAAATAAATACTGATCTTTACACTCGAAAGCCTGAGATTTTTGCTCAATTGGCAGATTTGTATAACGACTTGAATAATATCGATGCATATGTTGGGGGAATGGTTGAGTCAGATCATGTAAAAGGAAGACCCGGAGAACTATTCAGAACTATTATTCAAGAACAGTTCGTTCGTATTCGTGACGCCGATAGATTTTGGTTCGAAAATACTCAAAATGGAATTTTTTCACCAGAAGAAGTCGAAGAAATCAAGAAAATTCGTTTATATGACATTCTCGTGAACGCGACCACTATTCCTACCGATGCCATACAAACTGATGTATTCCTTTTTAGAGATTCTGATCCGTGTCCCCAACCGGGACAGCTGAGCAGTGCTGAGTTAGAGCCCTGTCTGATCCTGGCGGGATGGAACTACTTTCACGGCAGTGAATTGCCCTATATATTAGTTATACTTTTGCTAACATTCATACCAATGGGTATTAAATTTATTCAAATTAACACTTTTTTATTATATTATGTGCTAATTGTAATGTTTTCAAAGTTGTTGCTCTTCTGGGTTATGGCGTAATAAAACTTCAAAACAGGCGCAGAAGAAAATTGAAAGCAAAACAAGAAATGACAAATGGAAAAAATTATGATAAATTATGTGAGTTTGTATTAAATTTAATTATTATGTATAATATGATAGTGTTATGACAAGCCGTCACTTTCAAGCAAAATAACCTGATTTAATAACATTGTATTTCATAATTGAATAATTTGCATTTCATTGTATTAAATAATTCATTGTATTTCAGATGTTCGCGAATGGTTGCATCAGAACCATAAACGATATGTCAAAGTGAAAATAGGACCCGAAGAATCCATTTCTACAGTTAATAGAAAAGGAGAAACTTTGAGAAGAATTGATTTTAGAAATGTTAACTCATTAATGGTTGAGGTGACACAAGACTCACATAAGCCAATGGTTCTAATTCGTTCGCCACGAGATCATGACCTGGTCTTACAGTTTGATAACATCGCCACCAGAAAAAAATTTCTGTCAAAATTAGAAGCATTTCTATTAAATTATAAAAAAACATTAGAAATTATTCACACTTATAGGGATGTAATGCTCGCTAACGCAGAAACTAAGGAAAAACGTCAGAAACGATTAGAACACTTCTTCAGAGAAGCGTATGCTTTGACATTTGGATTAAAACCAGGAGAAAAAAGAAAACTCGAAGACGTGAGCAATGATGTAATTATGGTTATGAGAACTTCACTTTCAAAGAAAGAGTTCGCAGAAGCGCTTGGAATGAAACCGGACTCACTTTTCGTCAAACAAATGTTCAATTGTGTCGATAAAGACAATGACGGAAGAATCAGTTTCCAAGAATTTTTGGATACTGTGGTATTGTTTTCAAGAGGAAAAACTGAAAACAAATTGCGTATCATTTTTGACATGTGTGACAATGACGGCAATGGAGTTATAGATAAGTTAGAGCTCACAAAAATGTTGAGATCACTCGTCGATATCGCAAAAACAAATTCCATGACTGAAGAAGAGGTGATGGAACTCATACAAGGAATGTTTGCAGCCACAGGTCTTGATAATAAAGAAGAGTTGACTTACGATGACTTCAAGCTAATGATGAGAGAATATCGCGGAGACTTCATTGCTATTGGACTTGACTGTAAAGGAGCGAAACAAAACTTTTTGGACACTTCCACTAATATCGCAAGAATGACAAGCTTTCAAATCAATCAATTGCCTGATCCTGAGCCTAATTACTTGAGGCGAAAGTGGAATCACTTCATAACTTATCTCGAAGAGAATCGTCAACATATTGTTTACTTATTAAGCTTTTTTGTGATTACTATTGTCTTATTTGTTGAGAGATTCATAAACTATACCTATTTTAGTGAACACATGGACTTAAGACATGTCATGGGCTATGGTATTGCTGCCACTCGAGGCTCTGCTGCCTCATTATCGTTCTGTTATTCATTACTTTTACTGACAATGTGTCGTAATTTAATCACAAAAATTAGAGAAATACCATTACATCAATATATTCCACTTGACGCTCATGTCCAGTTCCATAAAATAGTAGCCATGACTGGATTGTTTTTTACAAGTATGCCATTCATATAAAATTTCTGTATTTTTCTCTTACAGAGTAAAGATCGAAGTTTTTATTATTTTAATGCTTTAATGCTTTTATTAAATTCTGTTTAATTAATAGAAAAGCTTAACTATGATCTTAATTTATTTTATAATTATATTAATTTATTTCTCTTTTCAGTTGTTCATACAGTTGGTCATTGTATTAATTTTTATCACGTGTCCACTCAACCTGTCGAACATCTTCGTTGTCTAACTAAAGAACTTCAATTTGAATCCGATTCTAAGCCAACGTTTTCGTTCTGGATTTTTGGAACTGTAACAGGAATTACGGGCGTAGTATTGTTTGCGATCGTGTGTGTCATCTTCATCTTCGCTCATCCAAAAATAAGACAGAAGGCTTACAGCTATTTTTGGATGACTCACAGCTTCTATATTTTACTCTATATCTTATGTATAGTCCACGGTTTAGCCAAACTTACGGGGGTATTGAATACAGTGCATTCAAAATGATTTTTAAATTACTTATATTTATATACTGTTGTAATTGTTCAGACGCCAAGATTCTGGATGTTCTTTCTGATTCCTGCTATCATTTTCACTTTGGATAAAATAGTGAGTTTGCAAACAAAATATATGGAACTTGAAGTTCAAGACACTGAACTTCTTCCTTCTGGTAAGTCAGACAACTGTAGACTTCGATTGCTTGAAAGAGTGTAACAAATATTTTATTTTTTATAGACGTGACAAAAGTCAAGTTTTCTCGTCCTCCAAGTTTTAAATATCTATCGGGACAATGGGTTCGATTGTGTTGCACAGCATTCAGAGCCAGCGAATATCATTCATTAACATTAACATCAGCTCCACATGAAAATTACCTTTCAGTTCATGTTAAAGCTCAGGGGCCCTGGACTTGGAAACTAAGAAATTATTTTGATCCCAACAATTTCAATAATATCTCAGAACATGCTTTGCCTAAGATTAGACTCGAGGGTCCTTTTGGTGGCGGAAATCAAGACTGGTATAAGTATGAAATCGCTGTTATGGTCGGCGGAGGAATTGGTGTTACGCCTTATGCTTCTATTCTTAATGATCTTGTGTTCGGCACTTCTACTAATAGATACTCAGGGGTCGCCTGTAAAAAAGTAT
>JAQGAM010000422.1:0-13119 GCA_034697665.1 Nanhermannia comitalis
CCTGGAAAGTTGGAAAATTTCCTCAAAATTTGTCGTTTTTGAACTTTTTGCAGATTTATTTTTCTGAAAGACAATATATATCTTTTTAACGCAAAATATTATATCTTATAAAATAAATATAGATTTAATCTAGAAATTTTGGCGCGAAAACATATTTTTTTTAAAAAATTGCCTTAGATAAACGCTGAGTTTTCCCGCTGTCCTGTTTTTTGATGGAAAAAATTAATTAAAAAAAATGGCGGAAAATATTTTTTGAAATAATTTAAAACGATTGTTGAAAAAATTATCTTATAAAACCGATGAGTTTATTCCCCCCCTAGAATTTCAAAATTTTTCAAACCTCCCTGACACGAAGGAGCTTGGCGAACCCTGGTTATGATCATTGTATAACAACTTTGATTTCCTATAGTTTTTGATATCCATTAAAACTTTCATTAATAGGAAATAAACATAATTTGATAGAAATTAAATATTTCAATCAATATTTTTGTAATGCCTTTACTTCGCAAATATTTTACATTTTTAGAAAATGTAACTGTGAATTAAATGTGAAGTTTATTTATTGTCGATTTGTTAATGTGTTATATTTTATTGTTATGAAATATTATAAGTTTATAAAAGCTTATGAATACAATATTCCAAATAAACATTATGTGTTCAGTAGAATATTGTATTTTCTCTTTTGGTTTATGTAATGCGAGCGCTTTCCTTTGCTAAATAGGATTATCTGAATGTGAAAATCCGATTATGAACGGTGAATGGTGGCAATGGTTCAGATTAGCAAAATATCAGACTTAAAGAATGCAGTGGTGTATCGCATTTTAGTAACGTTTCAATATGTCCTGATGTCACTCGTGCGTAGATGAGAGTAATTGAAAACTTGGTTCTCTTCCCCCATCCGATCATTGAGTTGTCTCACAAATTGAGTTAAAGATGATTTTTAAGATCAAATTGCATCAGAGGAGCAGATTTAATACGTATTAACATTTTATTACAAATACTCGCATTTCATCTTTGCTAAGGCTATAGAATTGAGAATTGAATGCATAACTAATTTGAATTGTTAGTTGATTTTTCTCGATCACCAATAATTCGATCATATATTGAAATAATAAAAATAATTCGCAATAATTGGAAGACTAGTCACATAATAGAATTATGCGTCAAAGGAATTATTTTATGTTTTATGTTTAAATGTTAAATAATAAAAGAAGCTTCAGCTTTAGTTAAGTTAACGTTGAGGAAAGTGCTGCATATGATTGATTGAATTATGTTCATCTATTTGGTTGGCTTTGAAATTAGTAACATAACATGCAAAGTAAATTAATAATTCACAAACCATGAGTTCACTACTTTTGTAGTAAGTAATGATATTTTTATGGCGCCGCAAAACAATCCAATTACGAGTCACTCGTGTGCTGCTTCTACTCCTTATTTAAGCTCTTCCTTATTATGCCTTTCACTTTTGGATCCGTTGCATTAAATTAAGCTAATTTTATCATCAAATTTAGAGATGCCTTATATTCTAAGTTATTGCTAACGTTACTGCATCAACATTATCAACATTCAAACTTCACTGTGCGTTAAGCCTGTGAATTGCCTCTAGAAAATAGTGAGAACAACTCATGATAGATGTTTTTTAAAATGATTGCACCCCTAAGCCATTGCAAAAAATATAAAGATAACTTTTTTATTCCAAACAAATATAAGTTTATCTGTAATTTGTTTGTTTAAAGTTCGTCTACAATTTCAACTATCGATCCGGATTTTCCGAAATTATTAGTTATACTTAGATTTTTAGACACTAAAACTTTAGGCGTTTTGATATAACTTTTCTTATGACACAAATTGGACCATTCGAGAGAAAATATGGAATTTGTGCTATTCATTGAATAGCTTTAAAAGAGATGATTGAGAAATGTTAAAGTACAGTAAAATTAACAAAAATATTTTAAAAACGGAATAAATATTTAAAAACAATATTAATTTTATATTCTAAAATGCTTTTCAAGTAAAACTCTTTAAATTGTGATTATTTCAATTTCATCTTTTATCGAAAAATCTCATTTTATATTATAGACGAGAATGCGTATACAGAATACAGTACTCATTGAATGTATATTTTTAATTTTAATGGTCTCAAAAGCTACTCAAAGCACATGCATCTTCTTCAGTCAACTCCTTTTCAGGAAATCACGGAATTATTGTTATTTTTACAGGTTTTATCCCGCGTCGGAAACAAATGACATGTAACCGGCACATCGCCGTCAAATAAGTGCAGTGTCCGGGGTTAAAACTCACGACCCTTCGATCATGAATCTCTACTGAGCTATCCTGATTCCCCTGTTACTCAAACTCATTAATATTAAATTATGAAATAAATAAGTATTAAAAAAATGTTGGAATGACGTGAATGGTTTTTATCTTAAAATACAGTATAGCTGACTGAATAGCTCAGTGGCTTAGGCGTTAGTTCTTAATTGAGTCAAAAGTTCACTAAGTGGCTGTGGGTTCGAGTCTAACTGCATGCCAAAAAGATTTTTTCCAATACTTGCATAGACTAAAGCTAACTTGAGTTAATTTAGTGTACAATGGACCGGGCTGAAGATCTCTCAAAGGTAATCAGCGTCTTACAGATAATGGGATTTACATTATCCTAATCTGTCATAAACCGTTTAATACATTTGAGTAGGAAAAGCGGTATATAAATGCTGGATAAATGTACAGTATAATCACAGTACAGTAAAGTTAGTGGCGTACCGGTAATCAGAAAATCTTGAGTGCGTGGCCATAAAAATTAAGTAAAAATTTAATGAATAAATGAATAAATTGCTCATTTATTTCAGTTATAGACTCAATATTTGGCGGACAATTATCAATTGCAATCATTTTCAGTAAATCAACTTTTAAAAGTATACAATGAAATTAATTAACTTTTAATTAGAGTTCAGGTGCATATTCCCCTATGGTCTAAAATTACGCCACTAAGTCGTGAGTATAAAGTTAGTTTAAATTCTGTATTAAATTTTATTTATTTTTTGTTCAGATTTTGTCATTTCAATAATGACAGAATCTTCAAAACATAACACAAACCTTTGCTTTATTACATGAAAACATTTAAAAATTTACTATAAATATTCTTTTTTCAAAAACTATAAGTCTATTGTTTAATAAACACAATTAACTCCAATATTATTGATACTAATATTTATGTCAAATGCCTGACACGTGAAATACTTTATCAAAATATTCTTTTATATTGAAAACACAATTCTTTTTTAATTATTTATTTCAATTTTTTTCTAACCGCATGTTTGAAAAAATGTTATTGAATTGATTGAAATCGCATATAAAACATAAAAAGAATATATTTAGTGATTTGGGAAATTATAAAAAGCTAAGGACTAAACTTCTCTGTAGTCAATATGTGAATAAATGTGTAGAACTCGTAATTTTTATTTGTGAAGTACTGAACTCTCACCCTATTGTAAACTTATAACAATTGCTGTATTGTTGGGCTATAATCACAATCATTCGACATGATGTATACACAATTAACCCAAACATGTCATCTTTTGCGTCCCTATTATTGTAATGCAAATAATAGTGACGCATAACTTTGTATCGATATCTGTCACACTTCTGGCCTATTGTACAGTATTGTTAATTCTCAACCCCGAGTGTTGCATAAAATAACAGGAATATAAGGTTATTGTATCTACTCTTCTATTATTGATAAGTCGGAACAGTTTTGGTCGAAAGTCACGTACCCGAAAATGCCTCATTAGTCTCGTTAAAATTTGTAGATAGCTTTCGCTTGATATAGGCTTCACTTCATTTGATAACTAATTCCATTTAATAATCAATTACAGTATTCTCACAAAGAAATCAATTTATGACAAGCACTGGCTTTGTCTTAAAGTGCGCTTTAGTTAAACACCGAAACCCTGTTTCATACAGTATTAATAATAATTGCTTTTTATTGTCATTATTATATAAATTTATCTTAGGGTGTAATTTATTATATACCATATTGTATGTCTCAATAAAATGAGTTTATTTTCAATTAGTATTTATAGTGCAATTACAGCAATAGAGTTAATTAATATACCGGCGCTTTATTAAAAAGATATGATAAGTTTATGAGAAGCAGAACTAATATTAAATTTAGTGATTATTACATGCATTATAAGTAAAGCGAGTGTTATAGTTCTGGTGAGATTGAGTTGCTATCCGGCACAAAATGATGAGATGAGTTGAAGCGAATGTTTCTCTTTAAGTTATCACTATATGCTTTTGATCTCCAATTGAAGCAATAGCACAAGTCTTATCAATTAAGTTAAGTTTATGATGCAATTTAATACGAAGGAATTACTTCTATTTTCTATTTCACCTGATTTAGGGAATGTGTGCTTCAATTTTCTTGATAAGATCATGGGCAACAAGCCTTTGGGGATTCAACTATATAGCACTGTACAGTATTGCACGATCTGCTACTCTAGTACTGGTATATCCACAACATCCACAAATGCATTATGCGCTATGTATTGTCAGTATTTAATGTAAGCAGCGGTTCACTATAGTCACTATACAGTATTGTTCGATTCACTATATAGTTCTTTTAGTGTTCATCAGTTTATAACTACACACTGGCAGCTTTCCTAAATTGATTTACTCTTATATTCGCATAGATCTCAAATGGGGTGACTCGGCATCAAATCAAATTTACTGTTCAAATATAGAGATCATACCATTCCTATGTTCAGTCAAATAAAGAAAAATTCTTTTAAAATTTATTTACACTGTATTATACCTGCATTGTATGTGCAGTGATTACAACTAAGTCACTTTTGATATTTCTTGTAATTTCATTAATTTGGATTCAATTAAGTCATTGGAATATCCATTACTTGTGTACTGTACTGTGCATTTAGATCTTTATCGCTTTAATTTAAGACTTTAATAATCTGTGCATTTTATTGGATTTAATCAAATTTGATAAAAATTAAAAATTATGATAATCGAAAATTTTAAGCATTAGATTTCAGTGAACTGTATTTATTGATAAAAATATTAAGTTAACGAAAATGTTCTCTTAAAATAAAAATATCATTGGACTCATTGATTAAATTAGAGCCATTAATAATTATTTTCAATTGGTTTAATTATCGTAACAAACCTTTAAGCTTACTTTTTAGCCAAAAATATATTTGTCAGACAACGCATGAGATTATATGTAATTTACAATGAGTGCCGTACCCACAATTTTTGGTCAGGGGGCGTACATAGGAAAAATCCAAGATTTTACAACTTTTTAAAATACAGATATTGTTACAGACCTACACTTAAACGCCTGGAAATGTGAGGGGCAAGTGACCCCTTTGCCCCTCGATGGGTACGGAATTGTTTACAATAGAAAAGTCTTGAACACAACTTTTTAATGCATTTTTACAGTGTTACTAAAGCTTTGCAAAGATTATATAAAACCACCTGAAGTCAAATATTAGTAATATATCTGAAAAATAGGATCAAGATTTTAATGTTGATATATTTAGAAATTTAAAATCAATTTTACAAAAATAGAAACATTTATCTTTTTCTATAATAATTGAATTTGTCGTTTTTCAGAACAATTTTGAATTACGAGGTAAATGGAGAATCAATGGTTAGCAAAAATGAATAGTTTACTCAATTGATATACTGTACAGAAAATTTTTATTTATCATTTTAATCTAATGTCTAAATTAGATTTTTAAAGGCTATCAAAATTTTATGATTCTATTACTTGTTAGTTAAATTCGTTTATTTGATTATAGTTTATAAAGTCTTAATGGAGTTTCTCATTTATTAACTAAATTAAATGCTATTTAACTAAATTTTCTTTAAGCTTATTTTTGAGTACTTTACTAATTAGTTCAATGAAGTTTATAATTCATTTCTATTGCTACAAATTTTTAGCAATATGAGAAATAAGGTACAGTATAACACATTTATATTGATTTAAATCATATTTATAGTTAACGAACTATAAAACTATAGAACTATAGAAATCACATAAAAGCTCAAACTTATTAGTTTAAAACATATTCATCAAAAAAATTTAATTAAATTTTGAGGGTTATTCTTAATTAGTTATCGGCAATAAAATAAAGTTATTCTAATAAACCCTTTGGTAGAACAAGTTTAGCAGACACAGAACTAACCTGTACATTAGCTATATCAGCAAATTTGTTTATCTTGATTATGAACCAAAAATTAATTAAATTTTTTAAAACATTATAATGAGCGATAACTAAGTCTAACTCATTATTTATGCGTTGCCGACAAAAGTATAAAAAATAGAAAGAGTCTCATAAACATATTTATTAATGGTATCGATTTTTTAAAAAGTGAATAAACCTCTCATTATAAAAGCCGCCAATATTTGCCCCAAATGTAGACTTGCTTACAAAGTTTGAGTTCTCTCATTACTTCTAAAGCAATAACTGCTGGAAATCGGTTTCAAATGAAATATTAATCCATTTAATCCTTTGATGAATCAGATATAACAACTTAATTGCATCATTTCGAGAGTCAAACAAATAGAATAAGTTAATGTCATTTGAATCAAGTGTATGCTCTCTCTCTCTCAACATAAATTCTTCATTTAATTTAAACTCATTTCAATGAGCTATTAATTGGCACTTTCTGTGCACAAGAAGTCACTAAATCGATATTAATTTATATTTAAATATTAAACCTAAAAAATTTACTTTAAGCAAAAATTTGTTTATATGAACTCTTCGTTCATATAAGAGATTAAAAAAAAAGGAAATCCATTTATCAGATTCAGGAATTCCTTTCAGAATAAAGAAATACAGAGTGATATCAGTTTCAATTTATGAAAGCTTTTATTTATTTCATTTGATATTTAATACCTGTTCTCTTTTGCCATTTTTTACTCAATTACAGGCTTAAAATCTTTTGAAATTATATATTGAGACTCAGACTTAAACAAACTTCAAAATTCAAATTCTTCTTATCTAAAAATTTTAATAATTGAATTTGCAAAGAATTTGGAAGTCATAATAACTTTATCAGCTTTTGATATAGTTGTCACTCATGAAAAGGTTGAGAAGCGTAGAAAAAATTAGAAGAAATATTAGGCGATGTTTTATGCTCTTTTACTTTTTTTATTTGACATTTTTGTGACTTATTACGGATGGGGAGCGCTTGATCAAGTCAATGAAGGCAATTTGGGCTACAAATTTGTTTTGAGAGCAGTGCAAAACGATGATTGTATTGCTGATTTGATTTGCCACTGCCAGCACCGCATAACCCTTGTGTGTGTTCAAAGCTAGTAACACATTGACTCAATCTATCGCCTCAACTGTCTTTGGTTAACATTCAGCATCAATAACTTAGTACCGCTTCCGTTCATGTGAAACGCAATAAATGTTATAAACAATAAAACATAGGAATTAATTTTCGAAAATAAGGTTTCATTTTACTAGACATCAATGTAAGTTATAGGCATAGTATGCAACATACAGTATATTTAAAAACTTGAGTCTATCTAATAGAGTGTTCTCTTTCAGATTGATTGCAATTTTTGAAATCTATTGAACTCATCGATATTTAATATTTTCTTTTCCTTTGTTATAATTTTACCCAATCTTTCATCTTTTTGCATCAATACAACAAATTCTAACAATTTTTATTTTGAGAAACACTTTTTAGTTATATTTTTGCCTGCAATTAAGTTTTTAAAATTAGTCTCATATTTTTGAATTAACAATTTTTAAATAAACTTTTGATTTGGTATATCCTGATTGGAAACTGCGTTTACAATTGATTGATTAGTATCAAGAATCCTGACAACGAGATTCTGTTATTAGAAAGATGTGCTATTTATGTACACTGACGAGATTAATAATGATTAATACATAAAAAGATGAATTATGATTTGAAAAATTATTTGTTGAAAAACTTTGTTAAAGATTTGTTCACAAATTTCAAATGTAATTATATTTTGAAATTTTATAAATTCAAATCAACTGTTTGTCTGATTTCTTGAGGGTATAGTTCATAAATTTGAGATAATAGTAAAGTTATAACCTCCGGACTTTTTCATGGGTTTCCGACTAAATAAATTTGGCAATGCAATCAATATTTTTTACATTTTTTCAATTTTAAGTGTTTCAGTTCTATGTTTTCTTAAATTTGATTTTTATTCTTGACTACATTTAAATTATATTATCATTAGGTATATTAGATTTGAATTTTTTTATTTCGTAATTGAACATCATATAGAACTTTATTTTATTTGCTTATATATTAGGCTTATTATAAGTCACGGTTTCATAACTTTACAAATGTCTTAAAATATAGTTTCATTAATTGAACTTTCTTTATATCAGAAATGTATTAAAACTTTAAAAAAGATGATAACTAACATTCATTTTAAAATACTTTTCTGTTCTGAACTCTATTCTGATCAAAGTATCACTATTTTTGAATATTTCGATAAGATTTGAATGAATCAAAAATTATTAGTTTCAAAAAAGGCATGAATTTTGAGATATTGTTTTGCTTGCATTGAAATAAAATTAACGAACATTCATTGAGTCAAAGATTGCTTTATTAAGAGAACAAAAGATAAGAACTACAGAATTGAAAGACAATGACATGCATGAAAACATGAAAACATGAAAACATATTACTCATCAAATTAGGAAACATTTGGAGATATTGCAGACTTGAACGCATTGGACGACACGTGAGCCAACACTGACTCCGAATGTTCTTTGGCTTTACGTCTCAATTCATTGACACTTGAAGACGAAGAAGTACTGTTTAGAGACGAGTGGTTGGCATTGGAAGAACTCGAAGGTATTGTACTAGCGGTGGATGAGGTCGACGTCAATGGAGAAATGGACCGATTTGATGGTAAACAACACGCACACAGTGCTAATAAACACAACTTTTAAATATGGTCTTTAAATAGTTAACTATATTATTAACCTTTGAATGGAAAGGATGCAGAAGCGAACTGATGAGCCATATGTGCGGGAACGAACAGAGGCTGTAAAGACGAAAATCTCGCTGACGTGTTGGCAGCAGCGGCTGCGGCCGCGTTCAACATGCTATCAATACAAGATTGAGAAGTGAATGTAGATCTGAATTAAATAGATTTAGTCATACAAAACATTGAACTAATTATAAATGCTGTCGAAATACCTGTCAGAAGCAGTGAAAGCTGACAAAAACGAGTTTCTCAGCGGAAATGTCGGCCCAAACGGATGGGTAGATGTTAGCTCTTTGAGCAGTGATGCGCTTTCCATAAATGAAGAAGAAGATTGTCCATTGAATGTTAATGGAGGAGAACGGAGTGATGACAGCGTCGAACCACTCAATTCATTGACAGGAGTTCTATTCGTTGAGGTTTGAGAAACGATCAGAGGGTTGAATATCGAAGAGTTATTAATAGATTTTTGAACGATTTGCATATTTAATTGACTCTCTGGTGTTTGTCTATCGATAACCTTTTGCTTAACAAGTGTTTCATTAGAAAGCGAAGCATTAGATGAATGACAACTCATATCACCGTTGGTTTTGGGTTCAGGCGATGAACTCGGAGTAGTAATCATGTCATTAGCAGCAGATGTTTCGACATTTATATTACTTAATGAAGAGCTATCATTATTTTTACTGTTAGTCTTATCTTCTCTTTCTTTGCGCAATCGTTCGGCTTTACGCCATTTGGCTCTTCGGTTCTGTTATCGACACAAATTAGTAAATTAAATATTTATTCATTTGTTCTTCAACACTATTTTCAAGTTAAACTATTAAAGTGATTAAATATTTTTTATATCTATCTTATTTCCAAAGTTCACATCAATTAATTTCTAGTATTTGGTTAGTATTCAAGCCATTATTTATTTCAATTGATTTGAAACTATTTAAATAATTTTCTCGAAATTAACGATAAGATGAATTTTAGCAAAGTTTTTACTTATTTTATGCATATTTTATATCAATAATGAGTTCAAAATGAAATAATCTAAAAATATATACGAATTTTCTAATATCTTGGGTTAAATTTAAAAAATATTGTGTCAAAGTTGACCATAAATATAGAAAATAGTTATGCATAATGTTATTTAAATGACTTTATCTTTCATTTTTAAATGAATGCATAAACTGAATAAATAGTGATGTGATGAATATCCGAGTGTTACTTATGATTTAAAATTTTCTATTTCTCTATAATTAAGTTAAGATTTCTATTATCTCTTTATTGTGTTTAAAAATTAGATTAAAGAACAAATACAATAAATGTTTAAAACATTATAAATTGAACGAAAGAATCTTTTATATTGTTTTCAAACTTTTCATCTGTGGCCCATTTATTTGATTTATAATGTACTGAACCTAATGTTCAATTTTTGAAGCCTATGGCCCACAGTTTGGAAACTTCTTTTGTATGACTTATGGAATGAAATGAAATCAGAAAAATTCGAATTGTGATAAAACTCGATTTTAAAACAAGCGCGCAATTAATTATTCATGACTTTCAACTCTTGCAGAATTTTCATGACATAATTGGATTTACGTTACAGAGAAATGATTTGATTCTACAACTTATTGAGAGAAACTTTAACTTCAAATAAAAAGTATTCTTACCTGAAACCAGACCTGAACACGAGCTTCAGTCAAATTTATTTTCATAGCAAGATCTTTAAGATATAGAAATATAACATATCATTAACTTTGAGCTAATAATTTAGAATAGGCTCTAATGATGTCATTAAATAACAGATATTTTAAATGTTAAATTAAATTCTCTGACCTTCACGTGTGAAGACGTCTGGATAATGAGTTTGTGCGAACGCTTTTTCCAATTCTTCGAGTTGTTGTACAGTAAAAGTGGTCCTATTTCTGCGTTGTTTCCGTCTGACGAAGGCGTCGTCATGTATCTCACTTTGATAGGCAGCATATGTTGTATCTGTAAGAAAGTATTGTTCAAAATGTATTGCATAAAAGTATAAATAAATCTAATTATGGTTCGGTTGATAGAAGGGAAAGAATGGGGTTTCAAAAGAAACGAAAGAAGGGAGAGAGAGACGAGTTTTTCAAATTAAATCATCTCATTCTAGCGCTGTGTAAGACTTCAGCTGCGATTCTTCACTTTAAGCATAATTCTTGTAAAGAAATTTACGTTTGGGAGTCAGAGAAGAATATTCTGATCAAGTGATCGAATAGTTAGCTATTATTTGACCAAAACTGTATTAAATGAGAGTTCATTATTTGCAATCATGACTTTTGATTTATTATTTAATGATTTTGAAGTGAATACAACATCATTTGAACAGAAATTGTATATTAGTTTAACATAAATTTATAGATAACATCTTTAGAGAAGTTATAAATAAAAGTAAAATCTTTGCAGTAATACAAAGTACAGAAGTATATGATTGGTGTGTGTTCTGTAGCAGTTCTATACAGTACAACACATATGTATTGGTTGAGTAAAATCTTATATATTCAAAGCTGATCGCAGAATATACAGAATATACAGAATATACAGTTACATGGATACTAAGTTTATTTCATTTTGAAGCGTTCAGATCACATAACATTATGGCCTTCTTTGCTTTGATTCACTTTTGCTTTATTTAAATGAAGTTATGGCAATGATGTTGTATCCAATTTTGAATATATAACTCATACAGCTATTTCACTAAAATATAAGCTCATTGAACAATTTGAATTTTTTCTATGCACGTCAAAATGCTCTATAAGAATATGCATTAATGCAATACTTTATAGAAAAGTGCATTAAATACTTTATAAGATTCAATTTTAAGCACTATTTTTTATTTGAGGATAAAAATGAACAAATAATTCATTCACAGATACTTTAAACTACTTTTGGAAACGTTTTATGTCATCGATAGAAAGATATAAAGTAAAGATACCATAGTATTGATATATTATTAGATTTAATAAGAAATAACTCTTACACGGAGTTCCGCTCGAATACATGGATAAAGTAGGAATTCCAGTAGGTGTAGCGCTTTGATGGTGGTGCGTACCAACCGGTGTACCAATTGGGCAGTGATAGCAAAACATTTTCACTTTCAATTGATAAGAGAGTCGATTTGCGAATTATAACTAAATTAAATAAATTAAATCATATTAATTGAAAGACTAAACCGAATAGCACAGCAGTATTAGTTTTAATAGAAAATGCAATGAACGTTATGCTGATTTGTTAAGTCCATGCATTGACTACGAGTTGCATTAATACTCTTAACACTAGTTTGTAATATGATATAGTGATTTGTATTATAAAACTCCCGAGCACTTACTCACTTCCTTTTTGAGCATAAAATTTTGGTACTTTAGATTCCATTAACTAGTTTCCGATTAGGAAATGCATGCACAGCGTTATTGAGCCCTCTTTTCGACCATCTCTACCAAAAGCATAACTTTTTCATTTAATATTAAAGTAGGAAATAGCTATCCTTTCTATAAACTGAAGAATAAAGCGCACTCTAAATCAAAAACCCGTTTCCTATTTAACTGACGGATCAATTTATTCTGTTCACTAACTTGTTACGGTTGGGCCAAATTGAAAATATATAAATTAGTTGTACTGCACATAAAATGTGGTGCAATTTGATACATTGCATTAACACTAAATTTGCTAATTATATTTGGCGATATTTGCCGCCCGCAAAGGCTCTTTCGTGCAAAGCTTACTTCCGATTTTTCGATTTACTATTAATAATACATATAATAGACTTGACTTTTAATTACAAATTCAATATAAATTCATTTCAAAAGCATTTAATCTCTTTAATGCAATTTAGTTGATTAGAAAGGCCTTAAAACGCAAAAAGTATTAATTTTTACTTTTATTTATAAAAATGCATTGAAAGCAATGTATTTATAACTTAAACTTTTCAATAAAGTAAAGATACTTAAAAAATAATTAGTTTAATGCATAAAAATTAGTTTTTAGAATATTTAAATAATATCAAAAAAATTTTTTTTAGAAAAAACAAAAAATAATAAATAAATTTTAAACTTATTTTCTTTCTTACCTTTTATTATATGATAGTATAGCTGAAG
>JAQGAM010000423.1:0-13102 GCA_034697665.1 Nanhermannia comitalis
GTATTGCAGTAACACTTTATTGTATTGCCATTCATCAGGATTGTCACCTCATTCCTCATTCATTCTTCTCAAGTATAAAGAGAGAACATAAAAAATAATAAAAAAGAAGAACTGGTAGACTGCCTGTGAGGAGTGTGTCCTGTATTTATGTATAGAGTTGTTGTGAAATAGATTTGATTCTTCTCTGCAGTTTGTATTTTGATTTAAGCATTATTTATAGTCTCCACTCAACTATACTATTGAATAACTTACTCTACTCTACCATCACTATCAGTCTATATAAAAAAGAGAAACTGTTGCATGCATTAAAATTTGAGAAGAGCCACGCCTTGCATGCCTTTCTCTTTTCTATCTTATATCGTGTTGTGCCTGTTGTGCCACTGAGAGAAACTTAAACCATCCAAGACTTAAAGTGCGATCGACTCGACTTAACTATCTTCAACTGAGCAACTTTTTTAAGTGTAAGTTCAAGTCCGTTTCAATAGAAATTTCTAAACTCTATACCTATGGAATAGTAGCACAATTCGAGTACAATTTGAGTAGTATTTCAGGGTTTTATTGCTCGCATCAGCAAAACATTCAATCAGAGAAAAAAAGAGCCAATAATAGAGAAAGTGAATTGAATGAAGAATCGGAAATTAGTTTAAGTGGCAGAATCTCTCTCTTACTTTTCTTTATCCAATTGCTATTCCTATTGACAAATGGACACTTACTGGTAAATCTACTAGTTTTATATCCTTTTAAAGCAAATTGCAGCCCATTGCCAGCACAAGTACATAACATGCATTGTATGCGTTTTTAGTTACTTCGCTGCAGGTTATCTCAGTCTCTCCCTCTTTATTTTTTCTTCTCTTGCTTTCATTATTATTTGACTTTGACTTTACGGATCTGTTCCTTCAATGGACAGACCCGAGCAAAACAGAAATAATAAAATAATAATATAAAGACGAAGAAGGAATAGATTCTAAAATTACTACTACTGTACCTCTAGTTTTGAAATTACTAACTCAGTGACCAAAACTTTAAATCATTACAGCACTGACCACACAAACACACAAAACTTCAATTTATTTTTCTCCAATAGAGCAATTGCTTCAAATTCTGCAAAATCTAATCTTTTGAGTTGAAATTTTAGTTTTTCTTGTTGTGAGAATTTTTTTGATCTCTTCGAAAAAAATAATAATCCTCCGCCCATTGGAAGCTGTTTATCTCATGTAAGAGTAAAATTCCTTACTGTTTATTTCTATTTGTCTCCAAAACTTATACTTTGGCTTATATTAATGCTCAAAATGTTTTAAGAGTTATAGGTTACTAAGTTTTTCCAGATGTGATGCCATAGCTTAGCATTGATTTCTGCTTATATTGAAAGCTATTTTTAAATTAGATAAATACTCTCCACAATAGATAATAATTTAGAATACTTGCCAACTTTTTCCTTATACGTAAAGTATATTTACTGGTAATTACTATATCTATATGTATCGGCAAATCTTTGCAAATCAACACATTTTGTCATTATGTACAAACTTTTAGAGCTAAATATACAAACGCATAATAATTAATATCTTTAAACTGCTTTTCGTTTCAACACTTTGTCTTTCGAGTCATTTTATATAATTATCAGTCAATTTTTCCCATTATAATTGTGTTATTTTCTTGTTGTAATTTTTTTAATTATATCAATTTAATAGAATTTAGTTCTTACGAGTTAGTAATGAATGAGTGGTTTTTGTTATCATTTATTAGGTCTAATATATAAGTCTAATATCTTATAAATTTCTACCGGTATATTGTAATCGTGAAATCGTGTTTATTTATATGATGTTATAGTTTCCACGCTTTAATCAAGCGACTCAAATAGAAAACTTGTATAAGGATAGTATGAGAGAGTGTGGTTTTTACTCATATTAGAATGTATTAAAATAGACATTAATAGTGACTGTGGCCACAGATGCAGCTTAAAGATAGCGCAATAATGATAAATGCCTGAAGTCTCGCTTTACTGACAAACTTACAGAAAGGCAATAAGTTATTACTTATAACATTTGAGGATAACATTTCTGCAGACATTGCCAGACATTTGGTCATCAATATTAACTCTGTTTTTACGCTAAAAAATATATACAATTTTTAAGTGTCATTTGGCGAAAATGCATTTGAAGGTTATGTTTTTTAGCATTTTGTGGCCATTTATTACTTTTATAAATGTCAACAAAGATGTTTTTGTTCTTCTTCTGTCCATCATTTAAATGTATTGAAAATGACAAGTGAATGAGCTCACGAAATAACTCAAACACGCACTCTCTTCACTTCTGATGTCTTTTCGCAATTCTCTTTTAGACTTCTTTTTATGTCTTGAACTTAAATTATATAATTTTATTGCACTGTTGACTGCGATCTGTATTTGACAAAAAAGAACTTTTATCAGGAAAACAATTAATTATTAGAATTTATAATATTTATTGACTTAAACTGATCGTAAACACAGCAATCTTTTCACTTTTCACACAAGTATTTATTATGTTAAGAAATAAATCTTCTTATATTAACAATTTTAGCTCTCGTGAAAGTCAATATTCATTGGGAATGGAGTCTCAAAGTAAAATATAGTCAGCACTATGTTTATTAACTTTAAGTTCAAGTATAAGTTATTTTTCTTTCCTTAAATGAATACTTTTGGGCGCTTATACTCTAACATAAGTTCTGACTGTGAATCGCGAATTCTATGAATGTATGAGTTTTCTGTTTTTTCAAAAATTCCTATATATGATAATCATTAAAACAGTTGAATTTTTATTGAAAGAATTCAAAATAAATTTTTACGAAATATTCTTTTTGCTGAAACGGATTTAAATGCATTCAAATAAGTCTCAAGTCATGAAATATTGGCCCTTATAATGCATTTTGTGCAGCGTCTGTATAAGAGGGGTGACTCCATTGAATCTCTCTTACTTCTGAACGTGTAATTATTATTTTTCTGCCAATGTTTTTCTTCTGAGCAATAGTTGAAAAAAAGTTTCTCGTGTTTACTTCAGCTTTTGATGTGTTTAATGTTTGTTTGATGCGTAATATATAAAATTACATTTCATAGAAAAGCAAATCTAAATACATTTTAATACTTTTTTAATATTTTTATATATTTAACGCTTAAATGCTAAAAAGGTGTGAAACTTCGCAAAACTACTTGCTTTCTTCATGAGACTAACAAAAATAATGCTTACAATGATGATCGTGGTCTTCAATTTTTCCGACTTGTCTAAATTCATAAATTCTAAGCCGCGAGCCATACATTGTAGTGCAGTATCATTTTTTCACTTCTCTGCCCTTTAGCCCCATTTCATTGCTTTCCCCAACCAATTGATGTATTTTTCATTTTCACGAGCTTTGAGACTGAGTCAACTCTACCCCAATTCGCTGAGTTTAAAAATTGATTAAAATACAGGATCACAAGCAGTTACTTATGAGTTAAATTGGGCGAAACGAGAATTTCATTTTTTAGTTAACAAACTTTTGAAGTTCTGGCAGATCTGAGATCTCAGACGAACGGTTCATATCTTAGAAGTGAAGTAGCATTTCATTTTGGCAGCCTTTTGGGGTTAAAGGTTGAGCCTTTTGATGCTTTTCATGTCTCGTTGTCCAGTCTTATTTGGGATCTCAATCTGGCTTTCGTCCAAACTTTTACTTTGGGCTTTGAAATGAATGCTTTTTGTATAGTCTGGACAAAGTTGAGATTAAGTCTCAAATCTGTTTTTACTTTTTCTTTCAAAAATGTAATTTATTTTTACGAATGCTTTTAAAATTTTTTGCATCAACTTTTTTCACGCTCGAACAGTATTCTTATTGACAATTTACTAGTACTGGTATAACATAATTTTAATAAACTGAGCTCATGTGCAAAATTCAGGAATTTTGAACATAAATAAAGTTATTTTTCGGTTTACATTTCAAGTTAAATAAATAAATATAAAATAGACTTTTAGTAATGAAATGCTTCTGTAATGAGGTTTTGTTATTTATACTTTGCTATTATTTTCCCCAATTTTGGTGAATACACCCAAATATTGATATATTATGATGGCTTCACTCATATTTAAAAGTTTTGATTACTCACAAACTCAGCATTTCTTGTAGATATGCACTGACTGGCATCATATCAGTATTAGGAAACATTTCACTTAAAAGTTGTTTAACTGTAGACGTAATCATCTTAAAGTGTTGTTTGGTTTTTATAAGACGTTATGTCTCAAAGACAGTATAAGTCGTTCATCCGCACCAAACATTAATTGACACCAAAATGTATTTCGACTTCATGTACTTTGAGCTCTTCCGCATTGCATACCATTAAGCATCTCAAAGCTGTCATAACAAAATGATATACAAGAATAAACCAGTAGACAAACCAAACACATATAAGGGTATACAGTATACTATATATGCGATTGTAAGATATTGAGTCATACAATCTTATTTATCTGGCCATAGCGTGGTATCTAATCTTCTCTTTAGTCTGGTTCAGGTGATAATATACAAAATGAAATCTCAAGTAATTTTATTGCCACTAATATTTTGGCAGTCAATTCGATTCCATTACTTATCAAATTTATAAAGATTTTGATAGTTTTAGTCTTAAAGTTGACATTTCAAAAGCTTTCAAAGCTCGGTCGTGTATCACATGCTTTTTGAATTATAGCAATAATTGATTGATAAGATCTAATTTTAAGTGAAATTTTCAAAATTTCATACAAAAAGTTGAGACTTATAATGACTTGAAGATAAAATAGTAATTTTCTGTGAATTACCATAACTGATGACTTTTGCCATTAACTTAATGAATAAAATGTTGCCTAAGAAATAATAAATAAATACTCTATATATTTAATTAAGAAAATATATGGCTTTGACTGCTATGACTTGAAATACTTAGACCTAAATTAATTCGTGATTTAAATAAAGGAAATTTCCTATTTATTCGAGTGCTATTTCAATGCTACCTACAGTACATTTGCATTGAATTGTGATCAAGAGTAATCATTGTGACATTGCATTAATTCCTTTAACTTTATTATTCGTTATTAATAACGTTAATGATTAACATTATTTAAGTTAGTATTTGTTATCTATTAATTATCTCAGAACTCAATGCTACCAATAATAATAATAGCGATAACAATGATTGATGTGTCTTATAGTAAATAAGAACTATTTGTTTAATTAAAATATGTTTTTTCTTTACAGTTGGATCGTATAGCACAGTATGACAAATATCTTTCCCAACTGGTCACAAAAACGAGTACAGATCATCCCGATTATACTGATATATGTCGTTCCGCTAATAAAGCAAAGACGGTGAGTGCACTTAAGACCTGTACTAATTTAACTTAAATAAACAGAAAAATCGTTTGTAAAATGTTTATAACTGCGTCACATGTTTTCCTGTTTTTTTGCCTCTCATTCTTTATTACAATTATTTAATGAAAGAAATTTGACTCAATTTTCATTATTAATGTCTACCCCTATTCAGATGGTGAAGCGAAGTGATACACGACAGGAAGAAAGTGATTTGGATCGGATTCAAGATTTATTTCCGAGCGATAACTTGAGGCTTCACGAAACTGATCCTTTATCACCGGTGAGTGCGATCGAGTTTTAGTTTAGATTATTTCTGGTTCTCATAAACTAATTAAAACATTTATTTATTGATTGAATCGATAAAAAGTTTATTAGGATATAAAATAAAGTTTGTGTAGAAAAAGAAATTAAACAGAATCTTAACTTTGTTGTCCTGATTACAGTACAGGTACCAAATTTATAAGAATTATTCAAAAGTTTGTCAGATAAAAAAAATAAGGCTAACTATTTAACTAAATAACTAAATAAATTTTTAATTAAGTGATCTTTTATCTAATTTTTTCTATTGCGCAATAAATTTTTGTTATTTATGCCGTTTCTTTAGAAGCAATAATTAAGAAATCTAATGAAATATTAATTACAATTCGTTGAATTATCTCATTAACAATATTTCTCATGGAATTCGCATATTTTATTCAAATTTGATTTGTTTTTAATTCATTTGCAGAGAAAGGGCTTACTTCGCAGTAAATCATTAGCCGCATCACGACTTCATCGAGCATTATCGGGAAAGTCACACAAAAGTGAAGTGTAAGTTGAAAAAAAGTTCCTCCGCTATTAACTTACTAAACACAACAATATTCTGCCAAATGAATAGCTCTGCCCTAAAACTTAGAGCACAGATATGTTTCATTTACATGTTTAAGCCATTTATATTTTAGACATACAAAAAAAAGTTTGTTAAATAAAATTTGCTAATAGTTTCGCTCAATTGCCTTTTGTATATCTTATGGCACACTAACCTTCGCGACGCCTTATCTTACCGTTGACTACAATGTTGGGGTGGGATTCATAACGTGATCATAAGTTGCTAATAATAGCGAAATATTGAATAAACCAAACAAATAATTTTTATGGGTTTAGGTAAAGAAACTTTATACACATTTGAACTGTCAAATTGCGGTGCAATTATTGCAAATTGTCGTATATAATAACCCATTACAACTAATTTTCATTGAATTTATGCGAGTTTTAAAATTTCGCTCAAAGGGAAAAAAATCAAATTATCATTAATTTATTTGATTAGAAAACAATCAAAAATTTTGTAACATATCCGCAAACAGTGAGTTTAACTTTTGTTTAGAGAATTATTTGTTATCACATTGTTGTAATTGACATAATATTTTGAATATATGAATAACTAACTGCCAGTTTTGAATAGAAAATAAATATATGGCCAAATTCACAAAACAAGTCGTGACCGACCAATTGAGGATAATTTTATAATTATTTTCTTTAATAGAACTTTAAGTGAATGTACAGCTGTGTAATGCATTTTATGAACAGAATTAATATCATGTTTTCTCGTTTGAAAAGTCAAAATAGCAAAAGAATGCAAATCACAATTGGGACCTACTTTTTGAATGATCAAATTGAAAAAGAGAGGAAAACTGTAATGAACCCAATTTTTATTTCATTCAGAATACCTGTATATCTGTATATATTAGAAGTTTATTATACATTTATTAAACTTTAGAATGAATGGCAATTGTGATAAATGCATGAATTTTTAAGTTTTATAAACAATATTTTCTACATTTAAAGTTACTTTTTAGGGGAAAAATGATTGTTTAGTTTTGCTTTTAGTACACTATAATTGGGTTATTATCTTTCTGTTGAGCTTATAATTAGCTAAACTTAAATGCTATCAATTTATTTAAACATTTACAATAGGATTATAACACATTAGAATAATGTTTTTTATAATGCAATGAGTTTCCGAATGTAGTTGATATTTAAAACTATGCCATATCTCTATTTTATTGCCCATTTTCACAGTAAGAGACATTCATTTAAGGAGCAGTTTTAAGAAAACATTTTAGTATAATTTTAGCTCAAAATAATAACCGCAAACTATATGTAATGGCATCGGTTTAATAGTTATTGCATGTAAATCATATGACTATACTTTGGTGGTCACTTATAATAGAACTTTCATTCCGAGTTCAATAGCATTTTGAAGTCGGCTAAAAAATGATTTTGTTTTTTATAATTCGCAAACATTTTCTTCGCAACGAAAAGTACCAGTAATTTGTTTTGCTTTATTAGCAATGCACAAAACCGTAAAAATATCAGAATCACGTTTTTAAATAGAGCCCAATCCACTCGTTAATAATACAAGATTACTATTCTTACTAAAGTCCGTGTATGGTTTGCTCTGTTATGTGTTCGGTGAAGGTCTTGGGCTTACCTTGTCGTATATTTTATTGACTCTTAATATGGGCAAATAGTTTGCTCCGAACGTGCACTCAATTATTTTTATGCAATACTGCTAAATAATCTTCTATATTATTCCCCTTTATTATATCCCCTCATTTCGTATGTTTTTAATTTAATTTTTATTCTTGTGCTTATTTTTCTAACTAATAAATGTCAGAGGTTTTCCTAAAATGCATTCACTATTATTGCATTTGTTTAGATCTTTAAACAAATTCTCATTAGAGTTTTGTGTGATATATTACTGCAAGTGTTTGCTAATTTTTTTATTCAACAAATAATTAAAAAGTATAATTGATATTAAGAGTTACTTTCGGTTAAATTTTTCTGCAATCATCTTGATTCCACAAGTTTTTTTGATTATGTGGGAGGTGTTCTTGTTTTAATCAAGTTTCAAGTTTACGGTAGAAACTAATAAATTAAATTGCGTTCTTCACATTTTTTTTGCTAATAATTAAAAATAATTGTGAAAACTTTAAATTTAAATTCATATCCGTATTGAGTTATTAAACTATTAATTTTGAAGTTATATTATTGTTAATTTAGTTTAATATTATCTAAAAATAAACACTGAATTTAAATCTGAAATTCTTCTATAAAAGTGAAATTTGATTCATTTGATAAAAAAAGAATTTAAGGAATGTATTGAATTAATTCTTATTTTATACATAACATAAATTATTTCTCCTGAATAATAAGCCAAATCCTTTAACGCTATTTATAAGCACAGTGTAAAGGCTGTTGATCGCAAAACCATTAATGCTTTAAAACCATAACATATTAATGTAATTTTAATGTTCGTTATGTATTGCCTTTCACTGAATACAAAATAAATTCGTTCAAAGAAAATAAGTCGTGTAATATTGATCACGATCTTTAAATTAAATAAATACAGTGGGTATTGGACCTCAAATGTTATTTATTATCATTTGAAAATACCCTGTGTTTTAAAGTCAATCCATTTCCCAATATTCACTACATAATGATTTTAAGTCTATATTCTTTAAATTATTCATAGAATTCAATTGAAAGGATGAGTTACTCGCAAATTAATAATATTCTTATTTAAGTTTTAAAATACTAAATTATACCAATCATACAAAATCTTATTATTTGAAATTTTTTTTAAATTTCTTATTTGTATTTCAAAAAGTTTTTTAATAATGCATTTGAAGTCTTCTTAGAAAAAATGAAAAGAAATACAATGAAACATAAAAAGTTAATATTAATAATTATAATTAATATTTATAATTAACAATTTTAAGCTCGACCTTAAGAATTGTAAAGTTCCGTTTGTGTGGTCTGCAAAAGAATTCCTGTTTCTCTTAATGACTAAATTAAATAATAATAAATATTATTTTAAAAATTTGAACAGAAATGGGACGTAAATTAAATCATTATTGAAGATACCAGGCTTTAAGGGGGGCTAAAGCTCACTGATTTCTAAGTAAATTTTCTAAATGAATTTTGGCGCCAAAATTTCATTTCATTTTATATGATTGGAATTTCTATAAAAAAAATAAAAAATACTTTAATAGTACTTATATTTATTAAAAAGGTATTGATTAGATATTAAATAAATGACCAATTTTTCCAAATTTATATTTTTTAGTAAATTATATATATTTTTAAAGAAAATTATAGTTAAAAATCAAAGAATAAACCAAAGTATTGATTGAGGGGGGCCGACCTTCTCCTTTTGCAACCCTGCAATATGCTATTGGTTGTGTACACAATTTTTTTCAAAAAAATTCATTTATAAACTACCAAAACGTTTTTGGACACATGTGAACCAACCCTTTTTTAAATGATTACACATAGATATGAAAGAGTAGACAGATATAAACATCTTTAAGGACTTAATGGTAAACCAACTCTAGAAATTAAATAGCATTACAGTATAAGTTATTGATTTGCCTGAAAGCATTAGATCCTCTTTCCTTTAATGATATTCTTAAGCAAAATTTAGCCTTTAAGTAATAGTTTTGGTTAACTTAACAATTTTAATTTCACTTTTTCAGCATATTATCGCAAATTTACTCTAAGGTTGCGCTCAATTTTTTTCGAATAAATTCGTTCATTGCACCGGATTTATCCCACTAACCGAAATGATAAGTTATGTTCAGATGTTAATTTGACTCGTTTTTGTAGCTGCGCTTCATTTTCTGAGTGACACCGAATTAAAAATAAAAGAAAAACAATTACAATCATTGAACTCGAAAATGGCTATTTTTTTAAATAATTGAAAACAAATTTTAGTCTGATTTCATTTAATGCATGTATTAAATTGCAACTACTAAGTGCATCAATCTTTAAATTTTTTTTTTTTTTTTACTTAATTAATGTTATTTTCATAGTTCTAATGCTGGAAACAAAATTACTTTCTTCTATTGTTTATTTTCAAGCATTTAGTCCAACACACGGAAGAGAAACTTTGTTTACTATTAAGCTTATTGAGAGCATTGAGAGAACAGAACACAGAAAGCTTCGCAAAAAGAATGTTATCATTATATTAAGTAAATTATAAGATTCATTATTTTTTATTAATCTTTTAATGGTTTGGTAGGTTTTCTACAACAAACTTTCGATAAAACACTCAAATAAAGCAGAGTTTTTAAAACATGATCTGCTCTTTAATGTTACAAAAGCAGAATAACGATAGTGAGAGAAGAGCATACAGTATAAGTATAACGACCAGTAAAACCTGTTCACTTTATCAGTAATTTCTAAGCTATTTTTGAAAGTGAAAATTCGCATTTATTTAACTAGAATCTGACGTCTGGCTATAAGTACGGTTCATATAATAGCGATAATATTGTTTTTGCTCAACTATTTTAAAAGCTGAAACTGACTCGAATACATTTGATGATAATTTTGTGCAAGAGTCCACTTTTATTGAATTAATGAGTATTTTGCAATACGTCGTTAACGCTAACATAAAAATGAAAAAATTCTCGAGTAATAAATCGCACCCACTTTTTGCGGGCAATAGAAAAGTGAAGATACAATTGGGCTGAGTTTCTGAGATAGAATAATAAGTTAAAGTGTTTAATAGGTGGCTATTTATCTTATTATTTTACAAATGTCACTGACCTTTTCCCTCTACAACCTAACCAAAAAAAGTGATAGCAATTCATTAAGTAAAATATCAGAGTCTAATGCACTGGTACAATAACTTTACCTCTTTATCAAATATTATGTCTTATTTTAATTTTAACAGTAAGTGTTTGTTGATATTTCACTCTATGTTATAACTATTTTTTAAGTTTGATATCAGTTTTGATTTTTAACTTTCAATTTAATGGCTTTTCTCATGATATTCGAGGTTTGTTTCTCTATAAATGTCTATAAATTTTATTATGGCATCAAAATGTCATCGATTACATATGGATCGCATGAAATACGTGATTCATTTAAGAGTCATTTACATTTTGCTATTTTTATATGAAAAAAGTCTGTGACTTTTCCTCCAAAAAAATTGGATGTTTTTATCAAAACTTATCATTTATTAAGCTGTTTAATCAGAAGAACTTTCTAGAAAAAAATGTTTATTTTGATAGAAAGGAATAAGTTTTTGAATTCCAACCCAGAAATAAGTTTTACTTATTTTTACAAACTCGAGAATAAAAACTTATTTAACAACTCCTGAGGGCCTGAATCACAGTCAAGTGGAAAAGTTTATATCTGAGAAATAGTATCATTGAACTAAGCCTTATCTAAATCACATGCATTTTATTCAGTAAATACTTCTCGTAAATGATATTAAATTAATTTCTTGCATTTATTTTTTGTCAGTCAAAACAATAATTCAAAGTACGAATCAAACGACTTCGATGGTAGCACTGGAAGAAGACTTGACAGCAATTCTGATAATTGCATCCATAGATACTTTATTATGGACGGACCCGTAATGTTTACTATGGTAAGTGTGGCTTTGGTACCATTTAATAGAGATCTAAGAATTAATGGCATTAAAACACTTATTTGTCACATTCAAATTGGTTTATCGGTCATAACTTTTCATTACATTTTCTACTACTTTACGAATTATTTATTAATTTATTCCATATCACAAATTTTTCTTCAGTGGTTCTTTATATAATAATTTCGAGTGTTATTTCTGATCAGTTTTGATTAAAGACTACATTCCTCTTCTTTTTTCGCTTAATTGAACGATTTTCTAATTAAAGTTTTTCACTTTGTTCAGGGCGTTCAGAGTCAAGAACGACATTTGTTTCTCTTTAATGACCTAATGCTGATCGCAAAATCGCGGTAAGAAATTATTACTATTAGTATTACTCAAAAGAAACATTTATTTTCACTCCAAATAATTCTAAGTTAATCAATGATCACATTCCTTGCAATTTATAATTAGGCAATAGTTAACACGTTTTAAGGATTTAAAAACTAAATTCAAACTATTTATTCGTGACTATTGTATAGGTCTTCGGGCAACTATAAGCTCAAAGAAAAGGTTCGCGTGAGTGAAATGTGGATATCAAAGACATCACTAGAAGATGTGTGCGAAGCGACTAAATCGCCTTTAACTTCTTTCGTGATCGGATGGCCGACCAATAATGTTGTCGCCACCTTTAGGTAAGTGTTAACTATGGTTACTATCATTATATGACTTTATATAAAACTTATATAAAGTTTATTATCATTTTTATTTAATGTTTTTATGGAGAGAATGTGATAATTGCATAGTTTTTAGTTTAATTAAACTACTTTTGCATTGTTTGCATATTTCAAATTTGCAAACTTCTGTTTAGTTATTTAACTGTTACTTAAGGTGTAAGAGTTGTTATTGAATCCTTACTTTTATTTTTAACTTATTTCTGATTTGAGATATTAATTCATTTTTAAAAATTTTAAAATTTGTTTTGAATTTATTGCTCTGAAAGAATTATTTACATTTTTAGTGTCAGTTAAAACGATTTATAAAATCACGAATTTGACTAATAATCAGACTGTAGTTTAATTTATATTTAAAAATAATAAGCTATATATGATTTAAAGTAAACACAAAGGCGAAGGCATACAATGCAATACTTTGAACATAAATAGTATTTTGATATTTGCACTTTACACTGACTGAGCCTGAGTGCGAAACCTGAGACATCGCGTCTTCCATCACTAACTCATCGTTTCAGTGAATGCCTTTAAAAGCCTAAATGTTTTATACGTGTTCTTGAATTATAATGCTTTACAATCTTCCAAACAGAGAGTTGAGCACTTGTAAAGCATTGTAAACCCT